>VZTT01014927.1:0-21744 GCA_013400855.1 Buphagus erythrorhynchus | reverse complement strand
TTTTATTTGTGAATGCAGTGTCCACTTTTAATATGAGTGGGTCCATATTTTAAAAAGGTGAAAAGTTTAAGCATAGTGAGTGTCATGACACTGGTACTTATTAAGTGTTATTTGTTAAAGATATATCTGGAAAAAGCGTTTTGGAGGTCTGTTGAAGGAAAGAGCTCATTACTTTAAGAAACCTGTTGTAAAAATTCCCTACACCCCAATTCCTAACTTTGGATAATCTCTACCATCCTACTTTAACACTTTCAGGATAGCAGAGTAAGATGAAATGTTCATCTGGGTATTAAGAAGCTAAATTGCTAGTAAATATAAGTCTTTAAGAATTACAATTCCAGCTAAAGTTCTAGCTTAGTAATCAAAGTGGATGGGAAAATTTGCTATGATTGTAAGCCTCAGGAACCTTTATGTTGCAAAAATATTGATTATATTTCTAGAATGATGCTGCTTATGCCAGAAGAGGGGTTTTGGCTCACAGTGTGTTTCTCATAATGATGCAGTTGCCTGCAATGGTAACAAATCAGCTGCTTGCCCCAGTGTCAGGCATGGGCTCCTGTTATCACTGAATTCAGAACTAGGCAGGAAATAGAAGCTAAGCTTCTCACAAAGAGCAATATTTGCATCCCAGTTCCCCTTGATTGCCAAAGGGATGAAAGTCAGATGATATTGTCCCTGAGGCAAGATCTTCCTTCTGGGAAAGAAATGGTTTCTGCTTCACTCTGACTCCAGTGGTATTTACAAACTCACAGTCTCTGCTCTTAGGTAAGCCAGGTGTTGTTGAAACAAAACATCTCAGAGCTCCAGAAGTGGGAATTGGGACCATGAAGCAGCAACTTTGTGCAAAGGACCACGTCATAGAAAAGGCAGTGCCAAAGAGCTTCTTGCTGTTCCAGAAGTCACAATCCAGCCAGAGGCATCTGCTTGTCACAAGGGCAGGACACTCCCAGGCAGCTGAGTGGTGACTTTGCCTGTGCTGGTGGTAAAGACTTCACACAGAGCCCTACCCTGTGACACCTTGGAAGGTGTTCAGTGTGAACAACAGGGTTGAGATTCTATGGCCATTCCCAGTGTGGCCATTTCACTGAAATAGTAGAAAGGTGATGAAGCTTTAAATAACAGTAGGTATGTGACCCCTCTTTCCAGCACTGTGTCTGAAGGTTTAACTGCTTGATATTGGTGACAAGGGAGATTTGAGTGCAGCTGAGTACACGACAGGCTTAGAGAGTACCTCTTTCAGGCAGGTACTGTAGTCAGGATAAAAATGATCTCGTTGATACCAAGATTAGTAAAATCTTAAGTTAACTTTCTGTTTACAGGTGTACAATGTTTTGAAACTTCTGCAGCATAGTAGTTCTAGCACTGATTGATTTTGTTTTAAAGCATCAGTCCAACAAAGAAGCATATGTATGTCAGCCAAGGGCAAACAGTCCTGCTTCTATTTGCAACAGTTACTATAGTGATAAACGTGGTTTAGGAACCTACATAGAAATAGAAATCCCCATCTCCCAAAATAGCTCTATATAAAAAGGAACAAACGGTGTCAGGAAAAACACCAGTAAAACTGTAAATAGTTGCTTTCTTTAAGTATGTCAAAATTCTGGTACTGCCTTCTCATTCTTTCCACTTGTTTTTGCCTTTTCAGTTTCTCTTGTTAGCTCCAGTGACTACAGGTCTATCCATAGTGCTCTGGGTATCAAAGAACTCTCCTTCTTCTCTCTTTACATGTCGCCCTGCTTGAATTCCTTACTGTGTCCTCACACATCCTTGTCCTGCACTCTCTTCAGCCAGTCAGGCTTAGCTCTGCCCCTCAATTTCCCATCAGATCATATCCCTCTGTTTCCCTTTGTAGCCTTTTCTTGCATTCTTGCCTCTGTGGCCACCATCATCTCCCAGCCTCTTTGCCCAGGCACTTCAGACTTATCCCAGTCACCTCCTCAACCAGTCCCTGCCCCTTTCCAGATTTCTGTCATAGTCTCTCATCCCTCTCTCCTGTTCTTACCAAGTGCTCTGTCATCTTCTTTCATTCTCAGCCTTATTCCAAGCTTACTCCTCTTGCATTCACATCAAGTTATTTTTGGTGAAGTGCTGAAGAGTGCTATAGAGGGAAGAGGTTTCCAGTCTTAGTGCTGCTATTCTGTGATAGCTCCCAGCAGCAACTCTTCCCTACACTGCTTGTTAGAAATGGCTCAACCATTAAATCTGATATTAAAAATAAATAGATTTGTCTAAACCAGATTTGTAGCCAAAACATTTTCATAAATTGTTAATGTTTTTCAGTACTGTAGGAAACAAAAATCATAAAAGCAAATACCATGCTTTATAAATACACAGTCCAGTTATCCCCCCTTATACCAGTGAGGAAGAACAAGTCCCAGTTTCAGGTAGAAATTTTTGAGGACTTTCCTATGATCAAAACCTACTATACTTGGGGTTTTCTTTTCAGGCATCACATGCAATGAGCTAACCTACAAAGCAGAAGAGAAGNCATTATGACAGATACCAAGGAAATGGAACCTTATTGAAGGTTAAATTGTATTAATCCATAATTTGAGTTAATGTATTTGGGTCCCACAATTTATACTTCCAAGCAAAACAATGGAAATTGTATATGATATTATGTTTGCTAAATACATTGTATAGAACACAAAATCATGTTTAGACTATTATCCATGGTTAGGAAGAAAAAGAGAGCACACTTAACACTTATTTTTGTTTTGCATTTGCAATATCCACTGATATATTTTATATTTTAGATTATTTGTCTTTGGTACAGCTGTCCTAATACACAATTATTGACTGAAATGTGTTCATAACTATGACATTTATCTGTGCGTTCAGGGCTGGTTATTGTCAATGTTACTGTCTGGCACAGAAAGCAGATGCTTGACTATTTTTTCCATATCTGGATGTAGTAAGTGAGTCTGCTCTTATCTGTTTCTTTTAAACTTTCACCAGTTCATGCTGTTTAGGATGTTGCTTGTCCAGACTGCTGTGGGAACCTTGCCCAATGACAAGTAAAGGATATCTCTATGACAGCTTTTGTTTCCCTAAAATAGAGTTCTCTTCTTGGGAAGCACTTGAAAGGTATCAGTGGGGCTATTTTTAATATCAGCACACTGTTCTTATAAAATTCATTTGTAAGGAGACAGGAACAGCTTGTAGCTCTAAACCTGCTCTGAGATGACATGTTAGTGACAAACTTCTCTCCTAAATACATACAAGGATTTTGTTTCAAAGGAATTCTGCGATCAAAGCAACATACCAGAAAATTCTTTTCTCTTGCTACTGTCCTTTGAATGGCCATTGTATGATTCAATTAAGGAAAAAGTTCTACCAAATAATATTTTCTTATGCTTTGATTCATGCTACTCAGTTGTATATCTCTCTTGAAATAGCTAGAACAATAATCCTTTCTCATAAGGAATGAAACCTGCAGGTGAGATGTACTGAGTCCATCTTTAAATGTCTGGGATGTCCTTCATTGAAAAATTTGTTAAAATAATATATAGCAACCTCTTGATCTCTCACTGTAATTTTCAACAAGTAGAACTGAATTTTTATATATAATTTTATACAGTAAGCCTAGAAAAATCTGAAAAAGTTGGTAAAGATAACTGTTCCCTCTTACAGAGAGGAAGAGGAAGATAATCTCAAAACAGGTGAGGGACTTTTCATAAACATTCTGCTGGGATAATTTGAACTCAATCAATTTAATTTGCATTTTACCTCAGTATATCCCGTAAGTGTTGTAACTTAGGCAGCAAAGCTGCTTAAGAATAACAGAATAATAGAACAGTTTGAATTGAAGGGGACCTTTGAAGGTCATCTAGATCACTAGGTCATCATTTGTATCATCAACTTGTGTTAAAAGCAGGTCATGCAATGGCTGAAGAGATCATCTAAATTGAAACAATCCATCAAGACAAGGTTTAGAATTTAGAAGCAGCTAAGGAAAGTGAGATTTTCCCAAACATGATACTGAATGCAAGTAGTTGTCTCTATTTTACACAGATTTCTGCCTAACAGTAGAATGATCATCCAAGCAATGGTTTATTAGCAAATATGTGAATGTGTGAAAATTTAGGACTCCTTCATTTTAGAATATTTCTGTCGGCCTAGCTGCTAGTGCACTGTCAGATACAAAAAACAACAGTCACTTTTATTCTGTAGCTGTTACCACAGATAAGCCTGGTAGTTTTGAATAATAGTCATGGATGTATGATAGCAGAATACAGAATAGGCTGCAACCTGAGAAACTCTGCCAAACAGTCACTGACATGAATTGTGTGTGGACATAACTATAATTTCCTTCTTTAGCTTCAACTGATCCACTTCTTATTTGATAATAGGAAAAAATCATTATCTCCATGGGGGACCATCCATTAACTCCCACACAGCCTTTGACAGCTTCTGTATAAGCCCACTGAAGAGGAAAAGGAGGAAACCCAGCAGCTTTACCTTAATCCACTCTGCTCACAGCACAGTTTGAAGAGATTTTCTTCAGGCCTTGTAGCCCTGAACAATAATCTCTCAGAGCAAGAGCTCACAAGTGGCTGGGGGAGTGCCTGGCACTGAAGTGGGGAACTGGTGCTGCAGCACAGGAGCTCTTTGGCCCTTTTCTTTGTTATTTTAAGAAGTAATGGTCAACCATTAACTCATTTTGCTATTTTTATTTGCTCACAGAATAATGGTCAGGATTTGAGGACTAAAGCAATCTCAAGGAAACACAGTGCTCATTTAAGGTTTGTTTGCTTTTGACAGTTTAATTCCAGCTGGTGACTTTTCTTATGAAGAGTATTACATGAGGCTTCCCATTGTCAGGAGTAAGTAAATATTGTTTGCTTAGAGTATTTACACAACAGTGCTGAAAACACGAATGAAACAAAAGAATTGATACTGTAGTGTGAAATGTTGCTGTCCTAGGCTAAAGTGTCACAGGGTTTGTTGGGCAGGTAATGGAGAGAACTGGGGTAGTAGGAGTACTGGAAGTACTTTTTCTTGTCATAATATTTTAGAGTTGATGTTTCTTACCTGGAGTGAAGCACTGGACTTTAGTGATGCTCTGCAACAGCCCTGTGCTTCAAATGAGTCTTACATATGTTAATTCAAAGCATCCAAGTATGTCAGATATGTAGTTCATAGTCTCAAGGAAAGGCGTGTACACTGAGCAGTCAGCCAGCAGCCTGAATTGATACGATTTAAATCGAGATTGTGGAAGCATCAAAACTTAAAGTCAGGTTCACATCCACCTGGATAGAAATAATCAGCCTGAAGAGGTTGTTTGTCTAAGTTACATATACTTTTCACATGGACTGGTCTTTTTACTAGAGCAGTAACAGATGTTTTTGTCTTGGTGGAGAAAATGGCTGGAAGGAATTCAGGAGGACTGCTGGTTTTGAAAGTGACTGCTGTAAGCTGTGAAAGGCACTTAGTGTGCTGAAAGAGAATGCTGCTCGGTAGGAATTTTTAAACTTTGTAATCTATGTTAATTTTTTTCTTTTACTATTGAACTTACCTTGCACACTTCTAACAGTACTAAACAACTACAAGGCAGGAATATTTGCCAAGACATTTAGAAGTTAGGCCATCTGATTTTACATTAGAGGAGATCTCACCCAGGAAATGATAGTGTAAACTATCTTTCATCAAGTAGTCTCTCAGGTGTGACAGGGGAAAAATTGGGAGATACTTTGTTGTTCTTAACCAGGTAGGTTTTGGAGAAGCTTGTCAGTGTATATGGTTTTGATCAGTTTGGGATGAAGGTTATTTACTTAATAATTTGTTTATTACCAGCATGGAATTAATGGACAATTAGTGACTCTACTTTTAGGATCTGTGTCAGCCACTAAAAAGATAAATGACAATAGTATATGCTGGCAAAACATCAATAAGCACCTACCATTTTCTGAAGACCTTTCTAGAAATAATTACAGGAAATTGAGGCTTTGCAGGTGACCTTCCCCCTTTTCCTTTTTTCACTGTGAGGAGTGGTTAGCGTTTGGAACTCAGAATTCTCATTTTTATGAAGATTTTTTAGAAACCTAACTAGTGTTAGTGCTTCTTTTTGTAATGCTTTGGATTTGCATGTGACTCATTGTAATTGGAAGTGTTTTTCAAGTGCAGCATTCTTAGAAGGCCCTATGGAATTAGGCTCCAACTCTTGGAATTCAGTCACTGCTTTGCAATATGCATTGTCCCACAAATGCTGGGATGGTCCTCTTGGTCCACTGCATTCTGGCCATAGGTTCTTTAGAATATGGATCATCTCTGTCCTTTATTTGTGGCATGTACCTTATTTTTTAAATAATAGCATTGCTCAGAAAATGTAAGCACAAAACAATGTAAACCTGGCTGCATATTTTCCTTTTTAAACTTTATTTATTTGTTGAATAACAACAGTGCACAACAGACAAGTGTTTGCTTTGGTTTTAGAGATTTTTTGCTTTTTTGTTCTGATGTCATAATGAAATAATTAAAATACACATCTCATGACCATCAGTGCTTTTATTATGAAGATGCATTTGCTTGTTTAATACAACTAACAGGCTGTGTCAGACATGCTTTGCCATCCCAAGTGGCATGTTGGAGGCAGGGGAGGAATATTACTTCAGTTCTTTTGTGTAGATTCTTCCAAAAGGCAGTGCTGCCTGGATTAACATCATCTTCCTGCCATCTCCTGTACTGTGATCATTAAAAAGTACTTCCCATCCAGAAACTGCCAACTACCACAGATCTGGCAAAAACCTACCCCAAATACTCTTCAGACTTGTAGGTGAGAAGCTAGAAATGCTATTGTGACATTTGCTTAGACAAAATCATCTGCAAAAATGCTTACATATCACTCATAGCCTTTCACAAACCTTCAGGGAGAGTTATAACAGTGACTTTATGATGTTCATTCCAAGCATCTGCTTTAAAATTTTTTATTTACGTGCAAATAGTCTTCCTTGCTAGAATTTTCACTGTTTAATCTGACGTGCAAAATTATGCTTGTAGATTTGTGTGCTGTCTCTGATTGGTAGCAAAAACCATCTAATAACTGGAATTCTAAGCTGGTGTCTTTTTAAAAGCTGGAAAACAAGTAGTGAGTAATTATCAAAGGAATAATTTTCTATAAAAAGCAGAACAGTAGCTCTAGCCACTGGTTCCCAAGTGGTGTGTTTTGGACACAGTTCTGCTTGAGAGCACAGCAGTGGATATTTCAAGCACTCACTGGCAGTAAAAACAGTAGGAATGAAAGTTACATTCTGTTGTACAAAGATGAGAATAATGATTATATACTGTAAAAATATCTTACTGCTTCATTATTCTGAGCTACTTGTTTCTTATGAAGAATGTCAGAGTTGTGCAAAGAGAAAATGAAGTGAACTGTAGAATTGGGGGATTTATGCTTGTTTCAGACATTAGGAAAGGACTAGGGTTTTTTCATTTTTACATAATTTTACTATTTTTAATACATATTTTATGTATATAATGGGGAAAAGTTTTATCTTGATTTCTTCCAATTTCTTCATGTGGAGACAAGGGCAATCTAACTATGACAGATATTAAAAGGGGAAATATTGTCTGAAAACACATTGAGTAAGCAGGACATTACAAAACACTGTTGCCTTCTTGTACATGTGTATTAAGTGACTTCTAAAATAAGCAGGACTCCTAAATGAGCAGAAATTATGTTTCATTAATCTCTTCACTTTTCTTCTTTTCAAGTTCCATTCTAATGCTGAGACAGAGAATGGGGAGAAGGATTTATTTTCAAATACATTACCTGACTGCTATTATACTACTTCATTCTTTTGAAGTCTAAAATGCACATTACACTTCTGGGTGCATTTAAATGTTAACTGTGCTTTCTTTGTTAAAGCAAGATTATTGATATTAGTTATCTCTACTTTAATAAATAACAGTCTCTTAGAGGGAGTGCTTGTAGTGAATTAAGAAAAAATGACAACAAAGTATTTTGTTATTCCTACAGATTTTTACACTGGCACAGTGTATTATAGGTGGAGAGCCATGAAATACTGCTATTGAAAAACCAAACAGAAATCAAATAAATGCACATACCCCCACCAACATTATGAACATTTAAAAAAGTCTCTACCATGATTGTTTATTCATATATCTGACCAAACAGCCATTGCTCCCTTATCCAGCTGAATTATTTCTATTCTTACCTTGGCTTGCAGGTCAACTGAGATTCAGAGTTTTACTGAGGTGCTGGAGAATGAAAAAAAGTTTAAGACATTATCAGACATTAAAGAATGCTAATTTTAAATTGAGACTTGGTGCTGAAGGTGAAATATGGATGCTCTCTAGTAGTTGCTTTTATCTGATGATTCTAAGAAGATTTAATGTTCCTAAAGCAAGCTTCAGATGATGATAAAATTAATCTTTGAGCCCTGAGGGTATTGGCACCCATCACTGCAAGGTGTACTGTATGCACATTCCTGATTTAGCACCGAGTCAAAAATTCAGCTCAGTGCTGTGTAGAAATACCTTCAGGCTTGTTGTGCTGAAAATGGATTTCCATCCATTACTGTTATGTAGGTCACTTTTGCAGCTTTTGCTGGGTTTGAGCACTTAAAGTAATGCTACATACATTTGCTTTGATAAATAGATACTTTACTGGCAGCTTTACAAAAATATTTAATATTTTATATTTTTTATTGCGTTATAAACATATGACTTTTGTTCCAGGTCCTTTTGACAAAATAATTTGTTAGTGTTCTAAAATTGTTTGTGATGTACCATGCACTACCTTTTACATATGTCTAATAGCCAATGATTTGATTTAAAACTTTCAGTTATGGAATAAGCACAAAGTCTAATGAAGTTATCCTCAATGCAGTGGTTGTAGATAGATCTCCCTTCCGTTGCTAAGTATCTGCTCTAGAAATAGAAAGTCAGAAGTGCAATAATTGTACACCATCAGACCTGTATTACCTAGCAAGCAACCTAATTCTATCATAATCCTTCAGGATGAAAAACAATCTTGCTGGTGTGAGTAATTACAAACTTTTTATAAACCACCCAAAATGTCAGGGTTAGATAAAGGGGAACTATGATTCTATTTTAACTACCCATTACTCTCTCCTCATTGCAGTGCTAGGGTTATCCATAGAATTCATCTGATTACCTCTGACATCCAGTCTGCACTCTATTTCAGCTTCACCACACTCATTCACAGCTTTACAGGTGTAAATGCCGCCGTCGAAGGGAGTGGGCTTTCGGATCTCCAGGGTCAGCACCCCCTGCTTGCTGAACATGCGGTACTTGGCGTCCCCAGAGAGATCCATTTTGTTTTTGAACCAGAATATCTTTGGCTGAAGAACAAAAGAGAATGTTTTTAAAATAGAAGGTAGAGAATGGAAGATTTACACCTGATCTTGCAGCCTCAGTGTAGCCATCAAAGGCTAAATAGTATTATGAGGGCTATTTACAAAGCAGTGTTAATAATTTTTCAAGGAACATCTCAGTTAGTACATATGCATGAAACCAATAATTCAGAAGTTCAGTCCTTCTGTTAACTCACAAATAGAATATAGAAAATGTAGGTTTGTGCCCTGTTTTAATGCAATTAAAAAAAAATCCCAACACCAATTAACTGTCTACAGATTCATTAATTTAGGAGTTATTTAGTTGTGCTTATTAAAATGTATCTGAATGCTACAAGTATCTTACAGAAGGGGAATTAAATGTAGCAGATTATTAGAACAGAAGTGTCATAAACGTCCACAGATGCTGGGTGGCCAAATTAGGATGCCAAGGTTTGGTCCAGGAAAGGATTTTCCAAACCCTCTTGAGTGTATCTTCAGAAAATTCAGGAATTTAAAAATGAAGCTCCTGTTGGCTGCCACTATGGAATTAAGTGGTTGTTCTATTCCAGTTCAAGCTTTCATGTTTTTTTTCCAGTACCTGAAAATGTGCCTTTAATTTTTATAAATGAAATTTTGAAAATGAAAAACTTGATATGAAACAAACTGCTTTTGTTTATTTCAAGCTCATTAGTACATAGAGTGAAGAAACAGTCTTTAAGGAATAGCTTTACATTCTTTCAGAATTAATGGCTTCTGTTTCTTCATCCATAAACCCCAAAACTACTGCACTGTTTTTACAGACTGCATTCAAATCTATTGAATCACATTTGTCTTTCACCTGTGGTATATCAATCCAGTGCTCCCACCTGCTACTTGCTTAATTGTCTTGACAGATCTCTGCTGGAATTTTTCCTGCCTTAACATTTTTTCCTTGTTTCTCTATAGCCTCTTTATCTTTCTGGGTATATGTCTCTCATTATGTTTCATTACTGGCAGGGCATGAGTACTGTCTCTGCCTGCAGTGGTAACTCTTCCATGCCACAGAGATCATCCTGAGGTGTGCTTGAGAATCTACAGTTATTAAGAACTGGAAACTCTCATCCACATGAGGTAATGAGAGCTTTTGCAGAGTACTGCCACAGGTACTGAAATATTTTATCAAGGTTAATTTGAGCCGTGGAAGTACAAAAACGTGTCTGGAAAAGCTGCTTTAAGAGTATTAGGTGTACTGAAGGCTGAGGCCTGCTTGGATCCTTCAGGCTAGTGTGTGGGAGGAGCTAGCATGCCTGCATTCCAAAGCCTGCCATTACTGTACAATAACAGCTGTCAAATTGAGAAGTTTTTTTAAGATTCTTCTTAAAACCATGGAAACAGAATGAAGTGGATGCAGATGCACAAAAATGTCAGTTAACCAAGAGGGAATATTGTCAGTAACGCTGTCATTTCTAAGCTGAGACAGCTACTGGAAGATGGATTTTGCCTACAGTTGCTGGTGTTTATTCTGTAATGTTCTTTTTTTAAAAGATATTTACATGGATATGCTTCCTTTTTACTTTTGAGTTTTGTCTGGAGCTCCTTCATTCAATGAACTGCAGCAAATAATTTTTTTTTAATTTGGGCTCTCAGTGATTGTTACATGTTTTGCTCTGTAGCAATCAGAGACTTGCATAGGTTTGAGGTAGTGAAAGAAGCTGAAAATAAGCAGCCAGACATGAAGGGATTGTACTAATTTAAATTTATGACAAGATTGTGTCATAATATGGTAAATTCCTTCATTGCAGACAAGAATCTTATTTCTCTTTTCTGTGAAGTCTAAATTTAGCTTCTAGCTGGTACAATTTTTACTGCTTGTTCCTGATTAACAAAATAGTACATCTTTATGTAGTCTTTGATAGGACTTTAATAAATATATTTAGAATGAGAAAATATTCCTGTGAGATTAAAAAACAAAACCAACAAAACCCCCACAAAAAAACTTCACATGAGACCAGGCCTTATTCTAGTTAGTTTTGCAAAATAGCTCAGACTGTCAAAAACTTCTGTGGATGCACTGGTGTAACAAAAAGCTGCTGTTCCTCTGTATCATTTGGTTAATGGAACAAGGACCGACATTTAGCTGCTGCTTTCTTCTAAGCCTGAAGAGAGCAAAGTACAGCTTGTGAGCAGATCATTTTGTGGTTGTTGTTGACCTTCTCCAGCGAGTAGGTTTTGTGCAGATGCGGTGCATTTCCAGTGGTGTGGTGTCCCCACAAGCAGTGCGTGTCCTCCCCTCTGCCCCTCCGCCGTGCTGCCCCCCGGCTCTGCCCAGACCCACCCGAGCAATGTCCCCTGTCAGTCTGAGCGGGTGGGACAGGGCCGGAGGGTGCCCTCTGCCTCTGCTCTGTGCCGCCACGGCCCGCTCAGCCCCTGCCCCGGCCCGCACGCCCGGCTCGCTGCAGCCATCCCGGCGGCAGCGGCGCCGCGTACCTTGGGGGCTCCTCTGACGGCGCAGCTGAGCGTGGTGTTGTACCCTGCAATCACAGAGCGGTGCACCAGCGGGTGGGTGAACTTGGGAGCTTCGGAGAAGTCGTGCTCCTTGTAGCAAGGCGGTTTGTAAGTGGTGCCTGCGATTCAAAGAGACACAACAGTGAGAACCGTGCCGCCAGTTCTGCTGACTTGTGTACAGTCATTTATTTTGTCTGGATGCATTTAAGAAGCTTCAAAGCTTTTGGCGTTTGTGATGTAAAAAGTCTTTAAATACACTTCATTCTAAAATACATCTCATGTTTGATGTGTTTGTTAAGGTAAAAGGTCCCGGCAATCAGGGGTTTTCAGCTTCTGTTAAAAATATGATAGCCATATGTGTACAGGGAAAATCTTCACCGCAGACATCTTCAACTTTTAACCCCAAAATATAAATATAATCCCCCAGTTGTATTATTTACTTAATACAGTTTACGAAGACTGTGTGATTAAATGTTTTTTAACTGATATTTGTATTAGTACGGGAGATCTGCCTAGATAAGGGCTCTTGATGCTAAAATTCTTTATAAGTGCTAGTTACTAAATAATGAAAATCTCTTTAGAGGTGCAGCTAGTAAAACTCTATTTTCCATTTGCCGGTGTATTACTTTTGGTGCTTAGTGGCTTTTGTGATCTTTGTTTTGAAGAATATGTTACCTGTTTTTTGGATATAGGCAGGATTTTTGGTGGTTGCAGCAGTTTCACTCAATCCACACAAATTTTCACTGAAGACTCGAAAAAAATACTCATTTCCCATGATCAGCTCTGACACTATACAGTTTGTGCGACGATAGTGATCAAACACAGTGTACCATTCCTGTAACAAGACTGTACTGTTTAGAAAGATGTTATGACAGGTCAGACATGGTGCTACTTTTGGTATGGAGAGAATTTTTTGACTACAAGGAAAAGACAGGCAGGTTTAACACTAACCTGTGAAACGAATATTATGTTGCTTCCTGTGAAGATCAGCTGATCTATTTTCTTACTTTCATATTCTGGCGGTGTGATAGATGTATGAATACTTCCATTTTGAGAAAATAAAGCCCTCAACTCTCTACCATATTTCAGCCATACTCATATCTGGGGAATTTGGTGCAAGATGTCTACTCAGAATGTGACTACTTAATGGGGTCTTCCATGAGAAAGATATTTTCCAATTTGACTGGCATACATCCCTCTCTCAGTATATACCCTGGTATGCCTAGCATCTTACTTCTAATTCTTCCTCCCTCCCCTTCAATTTTTTGCTGCATTTATGAAAAATATAATTCCTAATAAAATGTATAATCCCACCTTCTAAGGAGAGCTATCTATATAGTCACCACCAGAGACTGCACAGGCTTGGTCTCTTCTATTTTCTGCTGAGCATTTAATTTAATCTTTCACCTTTTGGAGGTTTTTTAGATTTTATTTTTCAGTGTGTACTTGCCTCTGAGGTGCCATAGGACACCTTGGACAAACAAATGAGCATCATGAATTCAGTAATTTCAAGTCTGTGTTCCCAGAGCAGATTCTGGTTTAACTCCATACAAAGCCATGGACGCAGCTCATGTTCTTACCATTGTTTTTTTGTCAGCTTTCTGAACTGTGTAGCCCAAGATCTGAGCATTGCCATCATCTTGGGGAGGTGTCCACTCCAGGGCTGCATTAAATCCCCAAACATCTACAAGCTTTATATTCTGAGGAGGACCAGGCTTGTCTGCAGAGGAGACATAAGAAAACACTTTAGCTTTTAAAGCTTTGTCATTTCCCCATGAAAGGAAAAAAAGTACAACCTGGAAGCAATCTGTAACATTCCATAGCAACACTTCATTTTTGTGAAGTTAAAACTGTAAACAAGAAAGGTGGGAAATTTTCAAATACCCTCTTAATACTCTCCCAAGAGGCCTGAATTCTACTGGGAAATAGACAATACACTAGAATTAGTAACATGGGAATCAGACAAACTCTTCTTTAAAATGTGATAAGAAGTTTGAGTTGTTTGGATGGATGTGATTAACTCTTTAACTGCAGTTTTATTACTTATTTTGTTACCTCAGTGCAATTTCTTGGCCATTTATCTACATTGCTGTAACAGCCAGGGCAATGGGGTGTGTGCCTTCCAGCTGAGGAAGGGCACCCATTTGGGAATACACCTTTTCCCTCTTGGCTCAGTGCTTCTTAGCTTGCCCACTAGGTGATTTCTCTGTAATAACTAGAGAAAGAACAAACTCTCAAAGAGATAGAGAAATCTGTGTCCTTTTAAAGATACATGGAAATATAGAGAAAAAAACATGGTATGAAATGATAATAATTTTCTTTTTTTTCTTTTTGAGGGTCATTTGTATTTATACCATGTTGTTTAGTGAAATGCTGTAAGATTTGGATTAGATAAAATAATATTTCTGTCTTTTAAAATTTGAGGACACCAGTTCACCTTTTTGATGTTAGATTGTTGCACCAGTTATGGGGCCTGCTGGGGACAACTGGGTAGTTGATCTTGTTATTAAGTGAAAAATATTTCAAGATCATTCTAGACAGCTGAAGGGAAACTGTCTCCCCATTTTGTAGCTAAGCTGGAAAAAATAAGAAAATGGTAAGAATCTGATGGATGTATGTTTGAGATGAGCAAAGCACAGAGGAATGTAATTATAGGTGGCTTGTAATTTAATTCCTTAAAGAATGATATGCAAACCAGCAATAAATCAATCTTTGTTATTAGGGGAACTGTGACTTTCTACATCAAAGCATAGTGTGCTAATTCTCTTTACACTGACAAACTTTGGAATTGAAAACTGCTTTATAATTAGGTTTGACCCCTACTATCTTCCTTCAAAATGGTGCCAACTAGAACACTGCATGATGTCTGATAAGGGATATGGAATGCATGGCTCTCATTCCATTTATCATCCTCTTTCTGCCTATCTTACACTAACAATTCAGAGAAAAATGAAATGCAACCTGCCATCTTCTGTGTTTCTCAACAGCCACCAACCAGGTAAAGCCTTCTTACACTTTCTTCTCTGTTTCTGAAGTAGGGAATGGCAATATGTTGTCAAATGAACAACATTGCTTATGGGGATGTGGAAATGCACTTGTCGTTAACTTGAATCACAACTTAAAAGAAAAAAAACCCTAGCTCTTTTATTAGATGTATATCTTCATTATACAGAAATCACTTAATCTATTTCGATTTAAGAGAAGAATTCTTCATACTACATACCAGTCTGCATCGGTGTGAAGAACAACTTTAAAAAAGGCAGAGATGAGTAAATTTGCTCCATGGGTTTTTCTATCCTTAATCTTTGTGGTTCAATGGGATAATGCAATTTGCAAGAATATCTATTCAAAATTTCTTTGTAGAATGGTTGAATATATCTTTCCCAGTAATAACCAATACATCACTAGCTTGTGAATAGAGGATGGGAAAAGTTGAACTTAGTGATGCTTCTGACCCAAATTATTTTCCTTTGTAGGGCACTGTGTCACAGTGGGGATTTATATTCTGAGGAAGTATTCTGTGTCACCCTCAGCACAAGCTCAGCTAAGGAGTTTTGCAAACTAATAAAATTTATACAGTGGGAAGAAGAGATAAAACGCGAGTTATCTTTCAAAGATAAATTATAATTTATATTTTCAAATAATGAATAATGAGAAAAAGAATTAATTCCAGTTTAAAAAATAAAGTATAGAACTGAGGTTTGCTGTGGCCAATAGAAGCCATGATGAAAGATAATTTATTGATTCATGTTGAGGGAACTGTATTCTCCAGAGGTCGGAGATATTTTCATTATCTAAGAACTTTCTAAAAGTCTTTAATAAATACTGTATTCCCATTTAAAAAGTGGCTATTTTTTTGATCTCTAAGTAAATGGCAGCAGCTGTTTTGGCAACAAGGGAAGGTGATGGCAGTAACAGAGTTGTTTCCTCTTGTTTGGAGCTAACCTGACTCATCACAGCAGCAGAGCTTCTGGCCACCTGTACTCTTGCCTTATCCCAAAAAAAGACAGGGGCTGAAGCCACAAGCACTACTTCATCAAGGAGACTTTTGCCAAGGGAAGTTTGCTGATGAAAAGGCACCTTCAAGCATGACTGACTGACTTGTTGTGTCTGAAAGCCAGGCTGGTTTCTCAGCCTGCTGTTCTACAGCACCTAAAGCACCACTAGGAGTGTAGAAAGAGTGCCTGAATCACCCATATTTCTGTCCTGCCAAGAGAATATAAAATCTGGGGAACAAAAAGCGCAGTTCATAGAATTGAGAAGAGGTAGTTCTGATGACGGAATAACAGAATCAAGAATCAGAGTAGATGCCCTGATTTCAGAAGTATCTGCATATGTTACAAGTCCTTTCTCTTCTTGGTCATAAATTGAATGAAATATACGTCCTCCCATTTGTTTGACCAAACTGCCCAAGAAGTACAAAGTTAATGCCTGTCCTCCAACTCTTACCTGTGTGATAAGATTAATTTTTTTCAATCATTAATTTTCTGTATGATATAACTCTCTGACAATGGTAGATTGATGTGTTTTTGTGACTTTCTACAGTATCAAACAATAGGCAGAAGATACTTGGTGCTATGGGCCAAGACCAATGGCCAGAATCCAGAGTCATTAATCAGTTGTAGGAAGATAATTTAGAGTGCAGGGTGCACCACTCCCCTGTACCTGAGTCATAGAGTCAGGGAATGGCTTGGGTTGGAAGGGACCTCAAAGATCTTTCAGTTCCAAACCCCTGCCATGGGCAGGGACACCTTCCAGCAGACCAGGTTGCTCAGAGCCCCATCCAGCCTGGCCTTGAACACTGCCAGGGGTGGAGCATCCACGCTTTCTCTGGGCACTCTTGGGATTATTTTGTTTTAGCTGCCATTTACTTATTTTTCTCTTGCAGAACTGCAGCCATCCTCTGGAGCAGAAGCAGCTGCTGGCATTAAGACTATTTGCTCCAATTTTTCATGCTGTTCTTGTTTGCTGTTGGCACTATTGCATACCCATTCTGCCAACATAATTAATAAAATCTTAAGCAGAGCAAAGTCAGCATTTTTAATTTCATAACATTAGGAGTTGAGCCAAAACACATTCTAAAAATGTATCGATACACTGGAAGAAATTTGGGATAACAGTGTGAAAGTGTGGGGAAAGAGAAATAAAAACAGTTTCAAGAACGTTAAAAAGAGTGCTAATGAGGAGAAATTGAAAAGTTCTGGCTGAACATTAATGAAATCTAAATAGGCAAGATCTCAGAATATCACTCACATAATCCCAACAGAAGTTATGGAAACTTTGGCAATGCAGTCCTTTAAAATTACATTAGAAAATAGACTGGAAATTGTATAATAGAGAATAGGCCTCAGACTAACAGAGTAAAGCATTAAATGTGAATTTTCCAAATTCACAGGGCTGTGCCTTCTAATTTTTGGAACTGTAGAGGTATATTATGGCAATGGTTTTATCTTCCCTATCCTTATCTAATGAAAAAAAAACCCATGCAGGAGTACATCCATTCCAAGATTCATATTTCCTTCCTTGAGTACGATATGGCTATGCCTGAGAACAGCAGAACTCTCAAATTATATCTCTTGCAAAGTGATAGAAAGGAGATTGATAAGGATGATCAAAGATACGGAATGGCATCTGTTTGAAAATAATCAAAATGAAGAGAGTAAAACTTGAGAAAGTTAACTGAGACGAGTGTCACTGAAGGCTATAAAATCACGAGTAACATGGTAAAGCTGAATGGTTATTCATGTTTTTTTCTGATACAAAACTATGTGGACATCAAATGAGATTGTCAGGGGACAGATTCAAATCAACACAAATAGGTCTATGTACTTAAAAGGAAATTCCTTACAAAAGGATGTTTGGATTCTCAATCTAGACCTGGATTAAAATACAGACTGGATAAAATTAGGCAAGAAAAATATCAGTTAAGAAGTATGGAACACAAAGAATATCTGTCACCCTCTGAAGGTCTGTAGGACACAGATAATTTCAAGGTGAGAAAATGTAGTAGGAAAATAAGGTCACATGCTAGCC
This sequence comes from Buphagus erythrorhynchus, assembly GCA_013400855.1. Taxonomy (NCBI): domain Eukaryota; kingdom Metazoa; phylum Chordata; class Aves; order Passeriformes; family Sturnidae; genus Buphagus; species Buphagus erythrorhynchus. The sequence goes on along the minus strand of VZTT01014927.1, from coordinate 3,907 downwards.
CTGCTCTGAGCTTTGTCCTACCATCTGCAACCAACCATTGAAAGAGAAGGGATTCTGAGGTAGTTGGATCTTTGGGTTTCCTCAGTCTGGCCACTGTTTTGTTTTGCATGATCTGCTTAATTCTGATGTTGTCAGGGTCTTACCTATGATTTGTATTGTTATTGTAACTTTATCAGACATGTTTTCTATCTGAAGAGTGACTTCATATGCTCCTGAGTGATGAAGCTCTGCCTTTCTGATGAAAAGGATCGTGTCTGTGCTGCTGTTCCGAATTCCCACATCTTTGGAGTCTAGGGTTTGGCCATCTTTCAGCCAAGTGATTTTGGGTCTTGGTTTACCCTAAAGACAGAGAGAGAGAAAAAAAATAAGGCTTTAGTATTTCCACTTTTCTCTTAGTGATCTATAAATCTAGAAAGCTTAATATAATACATGGAATTGAGATGGTAAACTCTATATATACTTTACAGTTTCTGTTTTCTTCCAGACAAATATTTGATACCATCTGTGTGGCAACCATGCTCTGAGGATGCCATTTAGTTAGAGACTGAAGTTACATTGAGAACAAATCCAGAAATACTATACTTGTGCTGATCTGGTATTCCTTCCCAGGCATCAGTGAAGCCAACAGGTGATCTGCCTTGTTCTGATTGTTCTTAGCAGAACCCTTACACACCTGAGGACTTTATTAGCTCTGCTCCCCTTCTTCTCCCTTTCTTAAAATGTTTGATGCTCTGTCCCCAGGCATTTTTATGATGTTTTGAAAAATTATTGTTATCTTGCAGTCTTGGGATGTGAAATTTACTGTGTAATTCTTTCTGCACTGCAAAAGTGTTTTGGTGACTGTCAGCCTAAGCAGTCAGTGTTGCTACACCCATGGAAGATGGCATTGTGGAATCAGTGAGGTATTAGTGGTGTGCATCATTCTCATCCAGCAATTTCCAGGAAAAATGGTAAGTACTATTTAGTTCTTCAAAAGTTATTGGAGTGCTACTTCCACAGTACAACTCCAAACAAGGAATCCTGAGAAAACAGAAAATGGCCATAACATATTTATTAAGTGTATTAATAGTTAATCCAGCAGAAAATAACTGTGGGTTTTTAAGTTTATGCCAGATTACCAAGGTGAAACAGTGCAGCATAGGCCTGGAGTAGCTCAGATGGGTGGGAGGGAAAGTGGGACCTTGCAAGCCAGCAGTCAGCTCTGCTCAGGCTGCCCTGGAACTGCAGCCTAAGGCACTGAAATTGGGACACTGCCTCCAGTAAACAGCAGAGAAAGCAGCTCTGGAAGCTTCCTCAATCCACTGAGTGTCTGGATTATACTCTGAAAGACTGTATCTCTTCCCTTAGCCTACAGAGTGAGATTAAGATGCTCAGACTCTTGATGTTGGTGCCTAAAGGTAGACAGAATAATAATGTATCTCTGTGCATTGCTACACCTTTATTTCAGGTTTGTCTGGTATTTGCTCAGAAGGCCTATGTACTGTCTTTTTTTTTTTTTTTTTCAGTGGTATTAGGAAAAAAAAATTAACCTTTTATAAGAGTCAGGCCAAGATCTGTCAAAAATTACACTTAAAGGATGTCTAAAACACCTAGAAATTGCTATTCGTTCACTGATGCTCTTTTCTCAGACTCATCAGATGTACTCTAGTTTATTTTACATCAGGGCTGATGTACACCTTGAATGAGCAATGGTTTTGGATCCTCCATTTTCTCTCTCTGGTAAATTACTTTCTTACAGCTTTCTGCTAAAGAGCATAGTTAAGAGCACCTCAGGTCTGCAGCTCTGAAATAATAGATACAAGATAGTTTTGTCCTGAACTAATGTACCTGTACCTTGGTCTCATTTCACAGAACCCTCACAAAAACCTATTAGAGCAAGGAATGGCTTCCTCTCTTCAGCTGGAATGTATGGTAGAGATTCTGAAACTAATGAAAGGGTTTGGGTTGTTTTGTGTTTTATTTTCCATATCTGTGTCTTATTATTGGTGAACATGCCAAGAACTGACTGTATTTTACTTCCCACATGTGCATGTATTTTAAAATTACATGAAGATCCTCCTTGAAAAATTCAGCTAGGGAATGCTTTCAAAATAAAAATAATCTGCCTAAATAGTATAGTTTTATGAGCATTTATTTAAATTTCTACTTTGTCAAGACAAATACTTGGCTGGTTTTCAGACTGATTACAAGATTATTACTTCTGGTGTTCTAGTGTGGTAGATCAGATATGTTCACTCACAGCTTCTCCGTTTTCAAGGTGTTGTGAGTGCCAGTGCAAGATTGCAAGCGTTCAAAGTGTTGGTTTTCATATACTCTTATATTTATAGACTGTGAAAAGCATAAACAGATAGAAAGCATGTTCCTAATACATATGTCAGAGGATTGGATTTCTGCAATGTGTAATAGATAATCTGAGAGAGAACAGTGAGTGACAGAGTGGCTAAATAGCACCAGAGAAGCTTCAGGGAGTTCACAGCCAGGGAAGAATGAATGTAAATGCTCTTAGATATTTATATTCACACATATATGATGGAGAACAAGACTGCTCAGTACTAGTGTGAATTTTATCCACTAATAGCACATAATACCCTCCAATCACATGCTACATTGTTAATTTTGAAGCAAGAATGTATTGATTCTCTTCCTTTCACCAAAATGTTCCACCTGCTTAATGCACTCAACAGAAAAAAAGTTAGTAACAATATTTTACTTTATTTTCAGGACATTTTTATCTAAAGATTTAAATAGATCTGCCAGTAGCATTAAACCCAGAAACCCTGACAGTGTGTTTCACAGAATTTCAATGTAGTGACCAGAGGTCACTGGAAAGGTTGCACTGTAAATTGTAGAAGACACTGATTTCCACTTTCACTAGATACTAGATACCGTATCTACTTAGTCTTTTTCTGCAATAGAAATGGCCAGTGACTTAGTATTTTTCAAAATGTAAAGGCAAAAGTTATTTTTTATTTCCTTTTTTTGGGAAGGTCATCAGTATTACATATTCTAAATAGCTATAGCCACAATTCTTATACTGTGAAAGCTGCAATTCAACACTAAGACAAACTTAATTCACTCAAAAAAGTACTCCTTGAATTAAAGTCTGCTGGCTTTGTTCTCAGAGTAGAATCTGGTGTTGATGGATGGATTTTAGCATCTTTTTGTTAGCCTTACCCTTTAGAAGACAAGAGCTTATATCAGCAGATGGTTTGTCAGTCAGCTACTCAAATAACATTTCAATCAGTTGGTTCAATTTGGCCAAATTTGACAGAGAACTCGAAATCTCTAAGATTAGCTTAGTACAGTTCTGTGAAAAATTGATGACAGGGTGAAATGCCAAAACCTCAGTTAGTGCCTCCACTGAGGAAAAGTCAGGGAAAGCTCTGTCTTTGGGCTATTTTGTTTGGCAGCAGCTGAATGATGAGACAGGATTAAGTGAAGCTCTGCATGGTTGCTGCATGCACTTACCCTGGCCAGGGAACTGAGGACATGTCAGGGGAGAAAGAAGTGGCAAATCTCTGGGAATATTGCAGTGAGGCTGCTCTCAGCAGAGGAGGTGGCTGCGTGTGCTGGCAGGTGGTGATGTGGGACTGTCATGGTTTAGCACCTCCCTTCCTGGCAGAGTCTCGTGGGGAGCAGAAAAGGCCTTGACTCTGTGCATGCACTGCTCTCAGCAGCAGCTGAAACACCCCAAAATTATCAATACTCTTTCCAGCACTGGTTCAAAACATGACCCCATAGTAGCTTCCATGAAGAAAATTAACTCTGCCCAGTCAAAACCAGCACAAGGGGATATAAGACACAAATCTCTAAAGTGCTAAGCTTTATTCCCCTGCTTATGGGACAGCTTGTCAAATTTGTGCAATTTTCCTTCAACTTGGACATCAAAGCAGGAAAAATATCTGTT
>VZTT01014920.1:21209-51485 GCA_013400855.1 Buphagus erythrorhynchus | reverse complement strand
TCCGATCTGTTACACTAATGCCAATTATAAGAGGCTTTCCTTTGGAAAAGAAAACAATGTAGTATATATTAAATAACTTCTGCCTCTACTTCTTAAGGATGGCATTGACAAGCTTCTAGGTATACAGAAAATCAGACTTTTCTCCTTCCACATGTAATTTTTTTCAACTTTCATTTTACCCTGTGGTATTCAGCCTGGACCATTCCAAACTGACATAATGTGTTCACTTATCTCAGCTTTCTAGCTGGTCTAGGAGGTGTGTAGTAGCCATGATAAATAACCAAGCTAGACACTATCTTGTCTCCTCTGATAATATTTCATAGTGGATTAGAATACTAAAAAGATGATGACCTCACATCTTATAGTTGAATAGAATTGACTAGGGAATTTTAAATAATAACAGAGGAAAATGGACTTTACACAGGTGTTTACATAACAGAAGATCCATTCGATGAAATAAATGCATTATATTCTCTTACTACTTTATTTAATTTTCCAGTTTTTAAGCCACATGGTGTGTATTTGTGGGCAAAATACTCTAATGCATCTGCTGTACAGACTTTCTGAGTTGATTCTTCAAGTGACAGCATTTAGTTCAAAAAAGAGCCCACAGCAGCATTCTGTAGAGTGGTTTGGTTTTTTCAGTTGGTGTATATAAACTTCATTTGCAAGCCAGATACAGCTTTTTATAAGTTTCGCTCCAAATCTCCACCTCTTCCTCATCCAGATTCACTTTTCTAAAATGCCATCAAAGTTATGATGCTTTCAACAATTCTGGTATTCAAGACAAAAGCTTGATGCCAGCATGAATTTTAAATGCTAGTTTTAGAATTAAATTTTCTCAGGAGTCAGATAATGCATGGAGATTCATTAATTCAGTTTGAACTCTTGCAAAGTTTTACAGACAAGATAGAAAATCAAAATGAAGTCAAATAAAAAAAGAAAACATATTAAAAGTTTTGTACTGCACTACGATGTTTTTTTCATTTCAGGATACAATTGAAGAAACAATGTATTTCACACGTTTTTATTTTCTTGTCTAAGAATTAATACCTTTTCTGTGGAAAAATTACTTGTAGACTCAATTTTGTGCTGTTGTTGTGAACAGAAATTATGCTATTGATTTTTAGTGCACAGAAAAAAGCTGCACATGATACAGTACAAGTGAACATAATAGAAGCCATTAGAGGGGTTTTTGCCTGTTTATGCCTTTCTCTCTCCCATTTGTGTAAGCAGATTATAAAAAGTTTAATTTCTCTCTTTAGTAGAATCAGTTTTACAGTAGAGCATAAAACCACAATGTAAGAGGCAGGTTAGCCTGTGATCTGCCTGATGTGGAACTCCTTTGCTCTCTGAGAATGTAATGCATATATTCATGCTGCTGAAAAAGAATGTGTTAGAGGAAGGTATGTTCTTGTGACCTGTTACATGCAGCCTACGATAATACTGAGGGTTTAAGGTTGGAGAAGCTCAGGAATTAAAGAAAAACAATGATTTTGTTTCAGGGAAACATCAGTCTTTTGCACATCTGCAGAAGTACATTCTGCATTCCATGGAATACATTTCCTAATCCTTTGTGCCACAGTGGGATGGATTACTTAATGCATTTTTCACATGGAGTACAGTTGTGTTTTATTACAAAGTAAATCTTTTTTTCATAATAATGTATGAGAGTGAAAGCAGGTTTTGTACTGATTTTAATGAAGAAATTACCATCTCCTAAATCACCCATAAGGCAAAAATCTACAAGGTTTTTCCTTCTTTTCCTGAAATATTGTTCTGATACATGCTCAGTCTTTGTCTATGGCACTAATGAAGAAAGCGAATTAAGATATTTTTTGCTTTATAGTGTTTCTAGCGGGTTTATATTCATATAACTAATATTTTTCAGCAATAATTTAGTGCCTTCTATGCAAAGTAACCCATATTCTCCACTGACTATAAACTGCCCTGTTTAGTATGTTTTATGTTAATGAAAAGGCAGAATACCTGATTAACCCTTTCATTACACATCTTAGATAAGTTACAATAAGAGCAGATATATTCTAATTTGGATCTTGGAAGAGTTCTTTCCTTTATGATAAAAAGAGTAAATTAAGCATGGGATCTTGCCAGCCTACATCTGCCTACTTTCCAGGACTGTCTAATCATGCAACTAATTAAGCTAATGCACGCTTTTTAAATTTACATTGAACTAAGCATCTGAATTGTATGAATTGTATTGTACCTCAGATCTTAGTGCTCACATCCTTTTCCCTATTTTCTTCTGATCAACAGTAAGAAACAACCAGTAATCCAGGTTTTTTACTAATAGTAGAATAAGTGTTTGTGAAAACAATATTTGGGCACCCTAAAATTTTCTTTTTAAAGATTTTCCTCCATAAATATGCTTTACAGCTGTGAATACTGAAGCTCTGTCTCTGTTTGCTTGTATAATTTGTATGCATTTATACAGTTGTGACACATGAAATCATGCTGGTTGCATCTTTAGTAAACGTGTTCTATGTGGAATGATCCACTGAATGCTTAAAAGGGCTTAGCAAAGTGGTTGATTCCTTGTCGCCACATGCAACAAGGAGGAATTCCATTTATTTCTATTATGAAGATGTGAAAGCCTGTAAGGAATGCCCAGCTCTACTTAAACATTCCCAAAAGGATAAGAAATACTTGATTTGGGGAGGTTTGAAGAATGGAAATATAGACTGCTTTTTTAAAGTAAAAATTTCATCCCTTTACACCTGCAGGATGTTAGCCTGGAATCAAAGTGGTTTTTTTCTGGTTTTTCCACCTTTTTGTACCTGGAGTATTAAAATAAGCATTATGTTTTATGTGAGGGAATTAGATGTGAGTTCACCCTGTCAAGGCCAGAGATAATTAAAACTAAGAGGTGAAAGGTCTGTTCCCCTGTACACGAGGCAGCTCACCCCTATTGGAAATCAGAGTTTCTTTGCCATTCCTGAGGCAGAAACTTGCTTTTGTTGCTGTGAGCCCCACAAAGGAACTTTCTGGCAGGCATTCCTGAATGGGAGGCACTGACACCTCCTGTGCCCTTCAGCAATTTTAATGAAGTTAACCCTGTCAGGCTACAAAAGTAAGCTGCTTTATTAAAAGACCATCCACTCTCTGGCCAATTTGCAGTGTTGCAATGTAAGTTACAGAGCAGGATGGCAGGAATATCTACAACCAAAAAAACCTATTTACATCCCAGTCAGCATTGAGGAAAAAGCCTGTTGCATTTTACTGGAAGCTGTCACTTATTGATTACTTTTCTATTCAAAGCTAGAAATATTTTCTAGCCTGTCTGACTTCTGCTTACAAATTCTAAAAGATATTTCCTAACCTGTAACCATGAATTCTCTTTCTGCCAGCAGTTGAGTATATGTTCTGCCCCTTGTTTTAGAGAGTCAGCTTTTTACACAACTGTAATGGAGGTTTGGACAGTGAAAGCTGTTGGCTCAATCTCTTGTGCAAATCTCCCAGGAATAAATAAAATTTCAAGTAGGACAAGACAGGAGGAGATGAAATTCCCTCTCTTTCCCTGTCTCCACAATAAATACAACTTGAGGAATTTTAGTCTTAAGTTAGTTGTAACAGACTTGAAGAATGAGGAGCTGATGTACAACTTAAAATACTTGAGGGAATGTTAATAATCTGAAACATGAAGGACTGAATAATAGATCTACTTAAATGTTCATTTCAGTTGACTTTGCTAAGTGTCTTTTACTCATTACATTGATACTATTATAAACATGTTAATAATAAGCTATTAATATACATTCAATGGAGATGTACTTTGAATAGTACTTGCTAAGATACAAAAGTGCATAGTTGTGCTGCTTAGGATTCTCTTTAAATGGCAAATGTTCTTTTTAAAGATTTTTTTTCTTCTCAGTTTTGCTGCAATGTAGGATTAAGATTACTGGATGCTAAAATGTCATTCAGGTCACCTGCACAAAATCAGCTGAAGCTAAATTTGATAACACTTTTGGTCTGTTTTACTCAGAGAACCAGAGAGATTTTTTGCAATGCATTAGAAGAAAATTAATTCTGAAATCAAAAGGGAAGTACTGTATTGTGAAAATAACTCATATGTTAGAATGAAATATGGGTATGTGTGGGACATCAATAATTTTAATAATAGAGTACAGCATCCATCTTCATAATTCCCACGCTTTTATTGTGGGTTATTTTCTAATGGGTTCATGCAAGCTCTTTTCTTCCCATAGCTGTGACAGTGTCTTGTAGGGGCAATGCACAGTGTATCTGGGTCAGCTATGTGATCCTCAACAAATACAGCCTCTGTCTCTTACTGAGGGATTATAAAAGTGTCAAAAATATGCCAGTGCTTCTTTACTCTCCAGGGGTTAATGTTATTAAATTAGAGGATTTCCAATTTGAATTCAATAGAATTCAATCCTACATTCACTTAACTGGCATGAATGTAGTTGTAGATCCACTTCCAAAATAGTTAAGATTTGTTTAGTACACAATATACCATAGTTTGTTTGACCAGCTGAAGTCTAGACAAAACTACTAGCCTTTGGTTCATCTTCACAGTGGCCCCTATTACAGACTGGTATGTGTTTAATGGCTTTTTGGCATAAATATGGCACAGATGTGAAGCACCTGGTTTCACTGTGTTGTTGAGTGCAGTAAATCATGTCACTGACATTTTTGAGCTTCTTTATCTTCTTCATGAAGGATGATGAGATAACTTAGTTTCCAAACTGAATATGTTTGTATCAGTTTTCCCTACGCTGTTCACTCCCAGTGCTATCAGGAAGGAAAAAAAGCGAGGGGAAGAGTGTAGCCGTGTAAAACCATTTTGGCATACATTCATATTTTTCAGAAGGAACTGATGTAGAGGAAGTTGTTCAGATACCATGTATCTCTCACTGAAAGTAAAATCAGTGTTTAGTTCTATTCCTGCCTGGCTGCCCTTACTGTCAGGAGTTAATGGATGTGTAAGAGGCAGGACCAGAAAATTAAGTCAAAGCATTAACAAGTCGTGGTATTGGTTGTTGTTTCTTAATTTCCCTTTATCTTAAACACTCCTTTCATACCATTGCCTCTTAAGAAAAGCACATTCCTTTGGCATCTTTCTGACCTGAACTGTTCATATTCTTATGCAAAATTTTTATTTTTTCCATTGAATTTGGAAGACCTACAGAGCCTGCATCACAAAGTCCTTATGAATGTACCCATTACCTATTGCTGTAAGTGCCTGAAAATATAGAAAGAAAATGTGAGAACAAAAGTATTTGAAACCAGAGACTAAGATCACTGATGATTACTGACAATTAGGACTCTACAGGGGATAAAATAAGAATCAGGAGAGGATGGCAGTTGTGCTTCTTGTGTGATGAAGATTTTGAAGAAAAACCTGCCCAAACAGGGAGTGAAAAATTGCTTTCACACTCTGTGAATCACCAATATGTATAAACAACTTTAGATAATTTACAGTTGAAACATGTGTGCCTTGAATGTTTTGGAAATAGTGGTTATTTTGGAAATCCAAAAGAACTTTCAGAGGGAAAAATTTAGTTTCTCCAGCTATTCTACTCTGACCTGTGCCTCATAGCTGGAGCTCAAGGCTGCAAGACTGAATTCGTGTGTTGTTTCACAAAGCCATAATATGCACACCAGGCAGTATGGAATCTGCACAATGATGCAGTAATGAATAGTGCCTTTCACTGCATGTACAGCTAGGAAGAGCACAGAGTTCTCTCAAGAAGTGGTGATTAATCAAAACTTGTTGAAAGAAATGAAGTTAACAGAAGTCTTGCAATTAGATTCAAATGGAAAATATTCAGGAGGGGACAGGTCAACTTTTAAGCAAGGAAATAATTTATATATTTGAAAAATACCCATCATAACAGTAATAGAAATCTCACCGTAGAAATTACAGTCAGACAAGCTTGGCAAAGCTACTGTGGATTTTAGGTTTGCTTGAGTCCTTTCTCTGCTTTTTGTACTTGTTTTTCTTGTCTTCTCACTCCAGGTAAACTATATATTTCCTACTGAGTGTTCTTCAGCTTTTTGGGTTCCTAATGCATTCAGTTTTGGATACTGCCCCTTAAATCTACCTTCCAATAGTTTCTAATGTCAAGAATTCCTCCAGTCCCAAGAGGGGTGACTCACCTATGGCTCTTCCATCTCTTTATATTTGTCATGACGAAGAATGTATCATTGTCCAAAAGTTTTTCTCTTCAGTTTTTTCCTCATCCTCCCTCTGATTTCATGTCAGGGCTCATTGATTTACTGTTTATTTATTTGTAAAATATAACTTCAATTCTAATGTAGATATTTGGTAGTCTAACTTCTAGTTTATAGAGGTGCTTTCAGAGTAAAGAGAATTTGTTGGCTGTAAAAAATTACCTTGAAACTTATAAAATTACCTTCCATAGATATGGGAATGAGAAGGAGAAAAATCTGACAAGTCATAAGGGAATCTAAGAGCTCAAAGAAAAACCACGGAAGTACAACCAGAAGATTCTCTTCAGATGTGTGCTAATATACTGCAGTTTCTAAGTATATGGTAAATTTGAAAAATAATTACCCCAGCAAACCAGTGCTAATAAAAATAGGTTGTTAAAGTATTCAGAGTTAACAAAATTCTATGATCTTTTGTCTGCATAGATGATACTTAAAAGTAAATGAAACTACTGCAATTCGCTGGCATGACATTTACACATCTGCTGGTAGTATTCCATTCCAGTGTCAGTGAATTTTCAATTATTTTATCCATTCAGCCATTAACTATGCATAAAAAGACAAGTAGTGAAGAACTCATATTCTTAAGCTTGATAGATTGTAGCGCTTGTTTCTTTTCTTCTTTCTCAACCAATTTTTTTCAAAGTTTTAACAGAAATTAAATGTTGGATGTTTGGTGTCCTTTTAAGAAGAGAAAGCAAAAAATTCATTGTAAGATAGAAGATTTTCTATTAACCACATGCCATTTCAAAGTTACAAATACCTGCTTTAGAGAGATCTAATCAGATCAATACTGTTGTAAAATAAATTTATACTAGAAACTTGTCTAGTGCTTGTGTGCTAGAAACACTATTTGTGAACAACTTATACTTGCAAAAGATATATGAGCACCAAAGCTCTTTCGTCTACAGACCTTTTCACTTAGATTTAAACAATGAAGATTTAAACAATGCTTGTATTTCAAAATGTTTAGTAGAATTTTTCAGTGGAAAAACTTGACAAAAATAGAATATGACATTTGCATCACTGGTTATAGTTGTGTTTGTTTCATAGAGCTTTCTTTTGAAGAAGGAATATTTTTCTATAAAGAATACATAAACATGAACACGTAAAAATTTTGCCTAATTTCATGTTTCTCATTATAGAATAATATTTTGTTTTGTTTCATGAGGCTGAAACTACCATTTTGGGTTTATAATTTTGTTTTAAACTAAATTCAGAAATTTTTGTTAACCAGTGTTTTTGATAGTTTTTAAATCTACCAGTTATGCAAAAAAAGAAGGGTTCATTTTAGAGGAAATCTCTTAAACCAAAAAAAGTATATAACCCTAAGGGTAACATGCTGTTGTGGTTACATGTTTCTTCCTATACAAATGTTAAATGGATGTCATTTATCAGATTAGAGCTTGATTTTACACTAATGACATGGTTCACAGAGGATGTATTGTACCTCTTTGAATTGATATAAATTCTGTAAAGGGAAAGAAAATGATGTTTTGAATAGCTGCCAGGACAGTGTTGTTAGAGCACATGTGTTCAGTTCAAAAACACGTGTGGAATTCATGTCAGCATGAAGTTGAGTCTGCAAGACAGTGAATTCAAGGATTAATCTGCTCTACAATGAAAACCCTGATAATGCCAGTAAACTTCTGAGAAGGCAATAAATCGTAGTTATTGTGACACATAAATTCATTGGAGAATTAAATGTATTATGGTAGATAAGAAGAAAGTTAATTTTAAGTGGTTAGAGACATTAATTTTCTATCTCAGTCATTAGGTTTCATTAAAAAAAAAATATAAAGTGGCACTAAATTATAGAAGATTAGTAAGGGGCAGTTCACACATGATTCATTGATTTACTACATGACTCAGAGTTCATAACGGGAAGGGGTATTTTTGCCTTCAGTCACCACTTAAATCCAGCCCCAGCCTACAGTGACTCAGCCCTGACCATCTGGCAGCTGTTGGGCGTTCAGCTGTGCTGTGAATCAGCGGCCAAAGTGCCGTCAGCGGGCAGGTCCAGAAAACCCAGCGTGGGAGACCTTCTGTGGTCCAGGCGTTTTTGAGGATTGAGTGAGCCTGTCATTTGAACTGGCCATTTGCTGACCAGTCTCATCTCTTTAGTCCCTGTTCAAAGGAACATCAATCTACCCATCAACAGGGACTGTGCGACTGCAGTTGGGTGTGCATGAAATGTGTAAATGGATGTGCAGTGCTGTGGATGTACAATACTCTGAGAAGTGTTTGAACTGCAGGTGATTCTGGCTACAGAAGGATTTTGAGTTATGTTGGGCAGTTAGCAGGAAGCAATTTCTAGTGTGGGTATGAACAAAATGCAGAGGGGTTTAGATGTGGCAGTAGTCTTAATTTGGGTGTGGGTCTAATGTGCCACTCGGGGGCCCTGGTTTTACTCTACTCTTTTCTGAGGTGGAATGTTGCATTTATTGAATTAATGCTAGTCTTACAGCTACTCAGCACACCTACTATGTTATTATTAGGTTGTTAGGGTGTTTTTTTACTGTAAGAGATATTTACATCTCTCTTTCTCTCTTTTACAGATAACTATTGAGAGGGAAAGTGGTTTGGATGTCAGCTCCCCCAAACATGGAAAAGTGGATCCATTCAACACGCCACATGTTGGTGGAAATATGTGGGCTGGTGGAACAGGTTTTTTATTGTTTTTTGTATTTTTTTAATGCATCATTAATAGATTTCTAAGGGGGATGCTGTGCCAGTTAAAAATGGTTTTATACAAAGCTGTTCTCTGCTTAGAGCTATTTTGCCTAATACAGGATTGCTTTATTGCCAGTAAAAGAAAAGAAGCATTTGCAATATCTAACTTTAACTGTATGTAGCAGATCTCTTCTTCAATTATTTTTTTTGTTTGTTTCTTTTTACTGGCCATACAGAGAACAAGAAACTTGCAGCCACAGAAACTAGGCTGGTTCAATTGCCATTCTCTTAGATGTCCCTGTAGCTGCAAAAATTCAGGTAGTGTAGGCAAGAAGTACGCAGAACAGGCAAAGTACCTCCCAATTCTAATAGGTCATGATAGTGATCACTAAATAAAGTGATTTGGAAGCAGTGTAAACCAAAAAATTCTAGGGAGAAGACAGAGTATGGGACCAGGAGCTTTGAGGAGATGTACAAGATTTATATGTTCTATGGTCCCCTTTGTACAGCATAGAAACCATTATGAATCTTGTCTCAAGGAACTATAAACAAGTATTCCATGGGAGTTCTTTATCATGATAGCTGTTTGGTTTTGGAAGCCTTTGGCAATAAATATTTCAACTGGGTATTGTTAGCAATATTTCAGAACGTGTGTAGATGACAATGGAAGCTTTAAAGAAAATGTGTTCTTATTTTTTTTATCAAGTATATATTCCTATTTTTTTTTTGTCTCAACCATGATAGGTGGGAGAGACACTGCTGGGTTAGGTGGCAAAGGTGGGCCATATCGACTGGACGCTGGCCACAGGGTGTACCAAGTATCTCAAGCTGAGAAGGATGCTGTTCCTGAGGAAGTTAAGAGAGCTGCTCGAGAGATGGGTGAAAAGGCCTTTAAACAGAGGTAATGTGCAAGTCTTCTTTTGTTTTCTATTTCCCAGAAGAATTTGAAAAAGATGGCTGAAAAGAATTTTTTTTCTTAACTGCATTTATCAGCTACCTTACCCTGTTCATTATAACTTAAAAGAGATTACCAGCACATGTTTAGCTATTCTCAACCAGATGTGTGGAATGTTTTATTGAATTAAGCCACAATCTTAAAATTACTGTGTGATTTGATAGAGTAAAACATAGCCGGATGGAGAAGGAGATTGAGGTAAATATTAATATTTTTAAAAAGAAATAGATTATATGAAAATTTCTTTGAATTATGATGAATCCAGATTGTATGTTGTTAGGAATTAATCACTGTGTCTTTCAAAATGGACCACTGCAAGCAAATTGCTTCTGTTTGAAAGATCTGTAGCCAGATATTTAGAGCATAGTGGTAATAATATTGTGGGTTTGATCCCTGTATGGGCCATTCACTTAAGAGTTGGACTTGATGATCCTTGTGGGTCCCTTCCACCTCAGACTATTCTGTGATTCTGTAATTTGAACTATTAAGCTTCAGCAGCTAATTAATATGAACAGCAGGTCTTCCCAGTATGAGTGTAATGTGTGATTACTGATCAACTCTTTCCCAGAATATGCACAGAGATTCAGATTTCTTCTACCAGCTGAACTCTCAAGTCAATCTCTGGTATTTTGTATTAAAAAAAAGCATCCCCCCTCTTCAAAATTACTTGTGAGCTGCTTCATAAGAGAAACAATGGATATGTATGGTCTTGGATACTGTATATCTGTCTGTGCATATGTCCATATACACACCTGGCATGCTTTGATGAGTTTCTACTTCCTGTGTGGTGGTTTACTAAAATAGAGAAAATGGGAAATTCTTGGCTATTGCTACTTGCTGTGGAAACAGTGCAGCTATGCCCTGTAAAATCTGGGTATCTGGACATGCGGTAACAAAACCCAAGTGGGCTGGCATGTACTGGCTGCAAATGTAGCCTATTATGGAAACCATATTTTACTTGGATCATTATTCTGTACCACTTGTATAGTTGTGGGAACTAACAGATAAGAATAGGGAGATTGGAGTCCTCAGGCTGACCAAAAAAAAAAAACCCAAACGAAAAAGGGAAACTGCAGATTTCACTGCTTTGTTTATACAGGATTATCTGGAAAGGAGAAATTTCATATAAAAGTTATTTATGCTTTCCTGGTTAGATAGTATTTCTAGTGGTAAACATTTTAAATTGCCCTATTTGACAAAAACGAAATTAACATCTGCTCTGAAATAGATGCAGTATTTTTCATGATATTTTTTTCTGAACTACCTTTCACTTTGGATTGATGTAGAGTAGCAACAAAGTAAAATGGCATGTGAGGTTCTTCTTGTTTGAAACAAAATGTTTATTTTATAGATCTGAAGATACTGAACTCTGTTGTCAGGATTCATGAAATTAAATGTGCAGCACTGAAGGTTACTTTTTCCTTCCTGTAATGAATAAAACCTGGCTATAATGACTATGTGTATGCAAAACTTTAAATAGAAAAAGACATCATAATAGAGACAACAAAGATTTTATGTTTGATTTTAGTATTATCTTAAAAAGGCTGGTCTAAACAGCAGTCTCAGGTATGCGTTATGATCCAGGCAATTAACTTGTGATAGTGTTATAAAAACTTGCCATTAGAAATAAAATTAGCCTATACATTTATAGTTCAGTTAAAAACACAGTATTTTTTGAACACTGTGAGTGAGATTATGCTGTTACAAAGCGCTTGTTTGAAATGGGCTGGGCACAGATTGGCCAATGTCTTTTAGCTCGAGACTGAGCCCAGCCACATGCTGGGGGTGGGGTGGGCAGGTACCCAACTGCTGCCTCTGTGTGTGATGTTGGGTCATGGCAAATACTGAACAGTGAGCACTCCCGGCATTTCTGCCTGTCCCCTAGCTCATTCTTCGCTGTTGGACCTCTGTAATTACATTCCCATGGTGAATTTCACCTGCTCTGCTAAGCTGTGTTGTTTAAAAGGTGATACAGAACTTGAAATGGACACATCTTTGCTTATAAAGAAAGCATGTATCTGTTTTCATGGTGCAGGTGAGCTCTCTGTTACAGGCCCTATTACAGGCCTCTGGACCGGATAGTGCATGACTCATTTTATGGGGGGAGCACATTTTTGTTAACGTTCATTTAAAACTTCTTTGCTTCAAGGATTCTTCATTTAATGAAGCACGAAGATAAGCATTTGAGACAGTTACTATTTGTAGGTCAAGGACAGATTTTATAGTGTGTCTTTACTTAACCTTTGTGTTGAAGTATGAATCAGGATATGTTTAGAATACTCCGACTGTGAAGTAATGAATAGACACTTGTGATCCTTTTATGTACAGATAGCAACACCTGAGCCAACAAGACCTTTCAAATCTGATCACATTTTTCAGAACCTCTGATTTACTTCGCAAACTTTAAAGCAGATTAGGAGAGAGTCATAGATTAGTAACTTTAATAAGTTTTAATGTGATACAGTCCCTGTAGACATTGGTGAACATCTGCCTTATCAAAAATTCACAAGAGCAGCTGCCACTTCTCTGATTCATCTCTTGTGTGTACTTGTGCCAGTCTAAATTTCCCTGCTATCAAGTAAATAAACTTTTAGTTTACATAAGTAAGTGAAAGATATGCTTGTTTCCTAAACTATTCTTAGTTTAAACTGTTCTTTCCTTTAGATTGAAAGAGATTCAGATGAGTGAATATGATGCATCAATTTACGAAAGGTTCTCCGGGGCAGTCCGACGTCAAGTTCAGTCACTCCGCATCATCTTGGACAATCTGCAGGTAATCTTAGATTCTCTGATAAAGAAACACAGGGAGGTCATTACATTAGGCCCCAAATACTATCCTGCTAATATCCTGTTAACCTCTGGTGGTCATGTCTTTGAAGGCTAAAAGCAGGTTCGGGTTATAATCAGTTAGGAAAAACAGTTTCATATTACTGTTTCAAAAGGCAGCCTACAAGTGGATCCCAGTGCTCATCTGTACAAGCTACAGTATTCCTGTTCCACACCTTACAGAGATTACTTACTCAGGAACACAGTTTTGTGACAGAAAACACTACTACACATCATGAAAAGAATTTGTGAAGGTGTTGTAGAGCCCAGTCTTTGTGTTTACCTCAGTCCAAAAGAATATTTTTTAGCTGTGAAGTGCAAATGCTATAGATGTTAAAAGAGGCACCCACTCCAGGTAGGAGC
This sequence comes from Buphagus erythrorhynchus, assembly GCA_013400855.1. Classification (NCBI taxonomy): domain Eukaryota; kingdom Metazoa; phylum Chordata; class Aves; order Passeriformes; family Sturnidae; genus Buphagus; species Buphagus erythrorhynchus. Next base: position 38,455 of record VZTT01014920.1, on the reverse strand, counting down.
TTTACCACATATGCAGCTGAAAACATTGATTTCCTCAAGTTTGTTTTAACTCTTGCTAATAGAAATAGGTATAGCCCAAATCTCCTAAGTGGAAACTCACTAAAACCACCAGTTTGCCTTTCTTTTCCTAACTAGTGTAGTGGTTGTTCTGGGTTTTTTTAATACTAGTGTTCATATACAGGGTAAATAAAATTGTAAGTACATTGTTTCTAGGAGGCATCTGCTAATCTTCAGTGAAAATTAAAGTAAAAGTGATTTACTCCTTTTAAAACATATTTGATTATAAATATTTCTGTTGAGGGCTACTAACCACTAGTGTATATATACCTTAGTTTATTAGTCACTGTGCAGTGTCTTAAGCAATAAAAATGAAATACAGTAAGAAATCACTCTGTATGATAAACAACCTCCTCCAGGACAAAGAAATCCAATCCCCTGGTATTGCAAGTAAGAAGGGTAATATTATTTTACCTTATTTATACCTTTAAACCTTTGTAGCTACAACAGCATTACTATAATCACATACATACACAGAGAACCATTAGCCAGTTTTATTATGAATGTACCAATTGAGAGAACTCCTGTAATGAGCATTTAAGTTGGGCATGAGTAGGTGATTCATGCACTTAATATGTGTCTCAGTTCAGGACAGACTTTTGGCGTATAAAGACAGGTCTCTATTGAAAAAAATTGGATGTATATCTCAGTTTTTTCTACAACATTTATATCTAGATGGGTTTTTTGCCATATTTCTAGCACACATGCTATTGGAAGCACATCTGGGTAAGAAATCAATAAGTGAATCTTCAGTTTGAAGTCTTTTTTTGAGTTTGCCTTATCTGTCCCTTGGAGCCAAAATTCTTGCATTCAGGCATCGTGTTAATCATAATAAAAATAATATATTTTAATATAAAGAGGCATATCCTCTTGCTTTTTTAAAAAGGTCATTTTAGTATCAAGGCAAAGTCTTATAAGGCATAGTATTTTATGAGACTTTGCTAACTTCCTGCCAAAACCTGTAACAGCTAACCACAAAGTTAGGAAATGTAATTTATGATGAAAAAAAACAAATTACTGAATTTGAAAAAGCTAGGCATAGAATAAGAGCAATAGTGGAAGAAAATTTTTCACATTATAAATTTTTACATGGGTTTTGGTAGGGATTTTGTTAGAAGGTGATCTAGGAAAATGAATAAATGATAATAGGAGATAAATGATAATAGGAGTTACTTAGTTACAAAATGCCTTTTGTTAATAGGGAGGGTGACTACAAACACATTTCATGTGATATTTTTGAGAGGGGGGGAAAAAAAGTTGTCTGAATTCTTTAGCATAGTAATTCATCCAGCCCTCATGAAGAGCTGTGCATATGTCTCCCATTATTTTCTGTATTGTCCTGAGTACACCATGAGTTCTCAACTAGAACAGTTTTCTTTCTGTTATCAGTCAGTCATTCCTCATATCTCAAATAAGAAACCAATGGTAAAGTTCATTGCAGCAAAATTTGCAACTCAGATGTCTATGTTTTTAACTTTGTGAAAATCCCAAATTACCTTCTCAGTAGAGAGTGTTTGGCTTTTTAAAAATGTTTGAGCTTGCTTTGTTTCAAACTGTTCACGTAATCAAAATAGATTGCCCATGTTTATTTAACCTGGACTTTCTCTTCAATATATGCCTTTTTATTGTTATTTCTGTGGGTTTGTTTAAAAATATATTCATTTGATTAAATTTTATCTCCTTAAAATCAAGAGATTGGGGTTCAGGTCCAGTTGTCTATGACTTGCCAAAAGTTAGTAGCAGCAGGAAGAGATTTCTGGAATAGGCAGATCCTTGAAATTGATACATAAACATAGTCTGAGAATGTAATTTCATTGTTCATTTTGCTTTTTATAACTTGCTGATCTCTGTCAGCTCTTTGAACAACGTTATCAAAACATAATGAGTTTTTGTTTATCTTCTGTAGAAGTAGCAAAGCCAGAAGTCCAGGAAATCCTGTCACTGATGGGCTCTTTCTTCTCTCCCCTGAAGCTTGTCTGTCTGAACTCCAAATTCAAAAGATTATGATCAGTCAGTCACTCAGAAAGACCTTCTTTAATGTTAAGTGACTTGCTTTCCAGAGAGTACTTCTCTTGTTATTGATTATTGCAGAGAGAATTAGGGGCAGCTGTCCCTGTAGCTTCTGAGTATCATTTAGGCCCCTACATTTGAACTGAGCAAACCTGACCCTGAGTTACTGAGCCTCCTGGCCACTGTCTGATTTAGACCATGTAGGAATGGTCTGGTCATAGCAGCAAGAATAAATTAGTAGCAGTCCTATAATAAGCATGGCTTGGAGAGCTGGAAATTTGAAAAACCCTGTGCCCTGTCAGTAGTAGTTTCATGATTTCAGCAGCTAAGGGAACATTTGTGTAATGTTTTCCCAGAAGCAAATGCAGACCACAACTGGCAGTATTGAATACATCCTCTGCTGTTACAAGCTACATATTTAGATGTGATAGCTTCACGTTCACAACTTTTTCTCTGAAATTTGCAGACATAGCTGTTTCTTTGGGTTTTTTTTGTAAATATGCCTATGGCACATTTTCCAATGAGAAGAATTACTGTAGTGGTGCACTGTGATCAGCCACTACCATACTGATAAGATACAGTATCTAGCACATTTTTCTAATTTCAAAAGCAGCACCATATTTTTCCATCAATATGGTTGCAGTATATTGAAATTGTAGTATGTTATATGTCCTTTCTAGTCAAGTATCAAAACAAGGTGTATATATATTAGTTATGGTTTTCTCTTAAAAGTGTAAATGCTTTTAAACTTAAGTTGGTTTTAAACATATGAAAATTGCATATTAAAAAGGATTTGAAGTTTCCCTGTAATATGTAAAATGTGTGCATTGTATAAGATCCTTGCTTAAGGAGATTTTTTTTCAGCATTCATAAAAGGAAACAAATTCTTAGTAGTTCTACATGGAAGAGGCAGACATTAAGTAGCCTGATTTTAGCATTATTTTGCAAAGAGGTAAGATCAGATTTTTGTCAGCATTCTTTCCTATTGTAGGATAAGATATCAACTCCATGTTCCTCCAATAAAATTTCAGCTCAAATTCTGGCTTTTGTTGAATAAAATTCTGAAGGTATTAAACTGTTTTTAGCAACATCCATAGTTAAAAGCCATTTTCTTCTCACACTGCTGTTCCTTGAACATCAAATAGCTGCAAAGATAAAGCATTGTAAATAAATAGTGAAACTCCTTGAGAATTTGCTCAGTAAAGCTGAAACTTTATTATCTTCTGTTGGTTGTCCCTCCTTCCTACTAAAAGAAAGCAAATGACAAAAATTTGACAAAACACCAGTGGTAAGGAAGTAATAAGGGTCTACCTCTGTTCCATGACTTAGTGTGGCTGAGTAGGAACGAAGCCATCTCATCTGTATCACCCTGGAAGATGCATAGTTCATTTTAGACAGGCTTTCCTTACTCAGCAGCAGGTTTTCTCTAGGAGTATTTTTTAATGGCTAATTGGAGCCTTGAAATTTGCCTTTAGGCTTTTCACAGCAGGAGAACTCCTACAGTGGAACATTTTGGTGGGACATGTAGAGGCCACTGGGAATTCACAGGTGAATGTTACACAACTCTGAAGGCAACAAAAAGGAATCAGTGATCCTATGGAAGATGGGATTTAACTTTCATCCCAGGCATATTTAATGATAGTAGAAATTCCTAGCTGGTGGTACAAACTCATGGATGCCCCACAGCCAAAGCAGTTTAAAGCTCAATTGACTGTAGCACGGTGGAAATGTATCAGAGAACACAACTGGCTGAATTCACAACCTCAGAAATCTTTTCTACTTTCCCTTCTGTGATATACTAAAAGGCTGAGATTTCCATGTTTTTTGGGAAACACTGTTTTTGCTTCCCATCAGGAAGCATCTATAAAGCTTTTGATTTTGTTAATCAAAACATTTTTCTGTGGCTTTGTAGTTTTTCGAGCCACTTATTGTCATGGGCAAGTAGTCCGTTAATCATGAGTAATTATAGGCAATGGTCTGAAGTCCAGAACTCCTCTACACACTGAAACAAAAACTCATACATTTAGTCCAAAGCAAAATCAAAGATTCTCTGAACCTGAAGAAGTCATTACCTGCCTGTTCAGACTACACAAAACTACAAAGATTCATTCTTTCAAATTCCAGGCCTGCACTTTACTGAAGATTTGTAATGTAAGACTTCCTGCTCATCAATTCCTCAGAGAGGAATTGATTTTCATTGCTGAAAGTCAAATGTTTAAGGCAGTTTGTGTCCTGTTGGATATTTGATTTTCCTCCAGTTGCTGACCAGCAATTTGCTGAGAGGGGAAAAGGATTATATGTATACAAATTCAAAATTGACTCTCCTTGTTGGGCTAACTACTGTGATGAGCAATTTTAACAAGAAGATTTAAACAAATCAAATAAACCATAAACCCCATATATACAGACTTTGCTGTCTTTAGAGGGATCTTATGTATTATGAACCTATCCTACCTTATGTACGATGAAGATATCCTTTGGAAACATGCTTAAATATGTTGCTTATAATATTATAATACTTGAGTCTTCAATCTTAACTGCATGCTCGGTGTGCAGAAGTTCCATGAATATTTGAGTTCATGGATTCTAACGTATTTTCATCAAGTCGGGCTGTAGATAACCAATGTCCTTTTAACTAAAACAAAAGAAGTATTTATTGGACTGTCTCTTGAGTATCACAATATTAAAAGTAGGTTTTTAAAATAGGCACTTAGTTTATACTGTTAATACTGTTTGTAAAGCAACTATTTGCCATTGCCTAAAGTGGATGCTCTTTAGTTTTACCTTTAAGTCCCCAATGAATTTTTTTTTGTTCTATGTGGACTGAAAAAACCTAACAAATGGTCAGTTATGTGTGTCCCTTCAGTTGTATGTGTATCTGAACAGGCTTGCCACACACATTTTCAGTGTATTTGCAAGAAAGGTTAACATTTCTGCAGTTCACAGTTAAACTCCCATAAATGAAACTAGACCAAGTTACAGAGGGAACATGTTCTTTGTCAGTGTTGATTTTTCTTTCAGAGGAGAAGACCAGGACAGCTGTGAACATGTGTTTGGATTTCTTTGACTTATGCCAAAACTATCACATCATTACAAAGAAATTAATGTGTATGTCATGTGCAGTAGGTCTTAAATTGTCTAACACACACTCATATCACTGACTAAGATTTCTTTTCTGTTGTAGGCCAAGGGTAAAGAAAGACAATGGCTGAGACACCAAGCTGTTGGAGAGCTAGATGATGCCAAAATCATTGATGGGCTGACAGGAGAAAAAGCCATATATAAACGACGTGGAGAACTTGAGCCACAGGTAAGTATCCAACAAGAACCAGGGAAAAGTGGAGAAGAGCTTAACCAGTTTGCTGTTTTCCTAGTGGCTGTACAGTATCTGTGCTTGAAGTTTTATATAGATGAGAAACTCAGAAAAATATTTCTGGCTTGGGATGTCCCTGACACAGAGGCAACCACAACATGGGAAATTTGCTGTACCTCTTCACACAGTCTTACATAAATATTTTCTGTTGGCCACGCTCAGGGAGAGGACACCAATCTAGGCAGTGCTAAATTTTGATCCAATGCAACAGTTTTTTATGTTCTTACTTCATATTTTAATGATCAGAAGGCAATTAGCAGAAAACATTTATTTTGTTTGCTTTTATTAAAAAAAGGAAAATATTTTCTCCCTAACTTTATTTTTGATAACAAATATGCTGATCCCCTCGGAAGTTTTTTTAAAAAGTGCTTTACAAATGTATTTTCCTTATTCCATGGTATGAGAATAATTTCAACTTCCACAGATACTTGGATTTACAAGAAAAAAAATTATGATAGGGGAAAAAAAAGTGTGAGGAAAAGCCATTAAGATACGATAAAGTTGACTGTCCTATGGCCCGGTTCAGCCATTCCTTAGAAGGCTTTACAGTGAGACCTATGTGAGTCAGCAACAGAGAGACCACTTGAATCAGACCAACTAAACCTGGCCAAAACTAGTGGGGCTAGTCCATAATACTTAACAGTAATACTTAATGACAGATTGCAGTTTTTAAGTACACTAAGCTATGTTTTTTAAATGGCTGAGTACAGCATCTTTTGGCATGTCATCTACCCATATATGATAAATCCCTGGTATTATTTTTTATGCTATTTGGTCCTTATGTTGCTTTGAATTAATTTTGGAATTTGGCACTGCTTGTGTGAAAGATCAGTAATAGAAAAGTGATTGAATCTTCAATTTGTTTCAAAATGTGTTTACTCAATGTATCAGTTTTAAGGCTTTGTGAAAACAATTTAATTAGGGAAAAAAGGGACCTTTTATATCACAAAAAGAGCCCAACTTTTGTATTTAAAAGGACACTTTTATAAAAACCAAAATAAATGTAGGATTTAATGGGTCATCTCTTCTTTTGTTTCTGGGAAGGCAGGGATGCCACAGTCTATTAAAATAATAAAGTACACAAATCCTTTACAGGTAAAAGGAGCATCTTAGCTATTTGTTTGTATTGTGACTGGGTTTTTTTTCAGATCATCTTTAATAGACTCATACTTGAATCCAGACACATCTCATTGCATGATAAATAAAACACCTCCCTTGAATGTGCTGTGCCAAAAATTATTAGCACAGATGGGATTTGTTTTCAGGAAAAAATAATGGTTTCAGCATTAGAATGAAGATGGAACTAGTAGTTAAACAGAACAAGATTTCAAATATTTTTGGAATGTTATTAATCTCAGCAGACAAGTTCTACAGTCATATACAGTCCCTGTTAGTACTGCATGCCAAGGAACAGCATTTCCATTATGAGCCTTGGCAGAAAGAGCAAATTTGAGAGTTTCTTTACTGAACTAAAATGTTAAGAATCAAAACTGAAGCAGAAAAAGTATTTTCCTGACAAGCATGTGTGGAATTTTTTGAGGTATTTTGTTTCCAGTCATTGAAGGTGAGGGAAAACAGTGAGCTAAGTTATCTGTCAAAGAACTGGTTTGAAGTAGAAAAATATTTGAGTTTTGTGTTCTTGAAAAACAAAAAACCAAACAATGTTTGCTGGATAAAATCTTCATGATTTGCAAAGTGCATTGTGTTCTCTTTCTGGACCGTTCCATCTTTTCTGCTGTTTGGCTTTCCCAGTTCTGCTGTGTTGAGTTGTGTTGTGTTCCCCTGTCAGCCGGGGAGCCCCCAGGAGAAGCCCAAGCGCCTGCGCCTGGTGGTGGATGTTTCCGGCAGCATGTACCGCTTCAACGGCGTGGATGGGCGCCTGGAGCGCTCCATGGAGGCTGTCTGCATGGTCATGGAAGCTTTTGAGAATTATGAGCACAAATTCAAGGTAATTGCAGCTGGGCTGGGCGCTCTGTGGTTATTGCATAGGCTGTGTGCAGCAGTGGAAAAAGTGTTTCAGCAGTCAGTCTGGCCAAAGAATATTATTCATTCCCACAAGGAAGTAAAGACATTAATCTATTTCTAGCAACCTGAAAAATAATACTAGTGAAAGGGTAAAAAACATTACACATTTCAGCAGGGGAGTATTCAGTCTAAGACTTTGATTTAGTGAGATTTGCAGGGGTTTTTTTTCTCTGGTTTTATCAGTTTCTTTAAGAACAAACACTTAAGCCTACAAAACACAAGTAAATATGAGCTTCAGGATATGCAGAGATACCGTGTCCTTCCATCCACCCAGAGTGCACACAGCAGTACATGGGAAGAGACCAGACTTCTTTGTCCCTTCTCTCTTCTAGTTACCTGAAAGCAAGAAATAATTTCTTGTACTGAAACATACTAGGTTCTAAATGTTATTTAAGAGTAGCCTGCAAATGAAATGTAAATAAATGTAATACTCTTTTTGTCTCAGTAAGCCTAAAAAAGGTCTAGGCCATGTTCCTTTAGCCATAAAGAAGACAGGAATGGCAGTCTCCAGTTAATTCTAGATATACTCTGTGTTTAACAGTAGAAATGTCCACTACCTTTACTGAAGAGCATATCAAACATGAGAATTAAAATACATCTGAACAAAATATAAAATCTCCTAAACAAATTTAATAGAAATTTAGTCCAGATCCACTCAGTCAGGTCTGCTTCACCTTGTTCTTCCAACAACATTATTCTACAGGTTTCTGTTCTTCCATAGAATCTCATGTACAAAATCAGGCATGTGCTTTTAGAATGTCTTCTTAAGTACAATCATGCACACTTCTATTTTTCAATAGAAAAGTCTACAGAAGGAGACAGGCATTATGTTTTTTCCTAAGAAAACAAGGCACATGCTACCATCTTCTTTGGCAGTAATGCTTTCTTGCCCTTAAACTTTCTTAAACAGAGCATGTTACAGAATTCCAAACAAATTTAAAACTACGGCTTTGTTCCCAAAGTCACTACATTCCTGAAAACACAGTGAAAATAGGCTGGGTGGAGAGTGATGCTGTGTAACCCTGTTGGAGGAAAATGCTGTAACCATAAACTTCTACCTTAGCCCAGAGAAGCCATGTGGGAACTCAAATGTAATTTAAAAAATAATTGGAAATAAGGCTTTATTGGTTCTGCTGTTTCTGTATCTCCTGCTCACTGATAAGAGAAAGTTAAGGGCAAATATTTACAGTGACAGTGCAACTAGGCAGCATGATTTGTGTAGCTTGGTAAGTCAGGCATATCTGAGCAACACATATATGAGTATGGCAAAATGCAGGATCATCCACACAGAAAAGTAGTGGGCACAAGGATAAATATCATATACTGTAGTGCAGTCAACATGGTTTTGTAAAGGGAAGTAAGGTATCTATGTATGTGATAAGCAAGGCTCGTTGGTTGGTAGAGTCTCCTTGGCCAAAAGCAACTGACGAAGTCCCTCGCCAGAGGCTTTTGGGGATGAAAAGGAAATCCTTTAGATAAACAAAATATTCCTAAAGTTATAGGAAACTGACTGAGTGGTCATGTTTTAGTGGGTCAGTGGTGGAGCTGTGTTGGGATCTGTGCCACAGTCCATGGTGTTATATTATTCTGTATATTTGTAAGTGATACGTTAAAGGGGATGAATAGTGAGGTGACAAAAGTTGCTAATTATATGAAGTTATTTGAGAAAATGAAAAGAGAAATCCAGCTGTAAGAAGCTGGAGAAGGACCTGGCCATAAATGGTGGCTGGGAAATAAAATGGTAGCTGGTGCTTTTAGATGTGAAGTGCTGCAAGTGGAAGAAAAGAATTTTTATTTTAAATTCACAGTGAGAAGGTCTCAGCTTTCTGTTAATCCTCAGTCCAGCTATAGACTGGTGCCCAAAAAAGATATCTTGTAATTATGTTGTGTGGTTCTTTGAACACTCTGTTCTGACGAGCTGTCAAAAAAGCTAATAGAATGTTCTAAACTATTAACAAAAGAAGAGAGAAGAAAGGAGAATGCATGAGAGTGTTGCTGTAAACATCCATAGTGCATTCACATTAGGAGTAATGCATGCAATTTTGGTCCCCTATCTCACAAAAGTTCTTATAGAGCTGAAAAAGAAGAGAGGGTAACAAAGATTGCAAAGAGTATGGAAGTGTCCCCATACAAGGAATGACTAAATAACTAAGCAAGTTACTTAGTAAGAACTGCTCAGTGTGGAGGAGATAAAAATCAAGGAGCTGATAAAATCTTGACTAAATGGTGACCAGGGGACAATTGTTCATTCTGCTCTTATTTTGAACAATAAATTGTGTTTCATTCACACAGCTAAGGACAATGGCTTAGAAAGTGGTAACACTGGAGAAGGATGTAACACAGTGGCAGAAAACCACTTGTCCTTATTTCCAGTGAAGCTCTAAAGGTGAGAACCCAGAACCCTCAAGTGCATGGTAAAGGAATGACTTGTAGAACCAGACATGCAGCCAGCACACTGTGGAGTATTACTTAAGATCATTACAAACTCTCTTCTGTTCTGTGATTTTAAAATCTATGGGTCAGGATTCAGAGAGCAGGAGAGGCAGTGATTTTTTTAAAGTATCACTGACTCCATTGTGTACAACTCTTGACACTTTGCATGATGCTGCTGATTTTTCTCAGGACAAAGCTGAAAGTTTGGTATGTCTGCAAAAATAGCATACATTTCTCATATCTAAGAGAGGAGCCATTTGAAAAAGAACACACAACTGCATGGTGTGCAATTAAAAATCTGCAGTTTATCACTTTTTTCCTTTTCCTTATTTTCTTCTTCCCTGATTTTATAAAAAATAGACTTTTTTGGCCTTCAGATATGCGTGCTGTTATCTGTCCCTGTTGTAGCCCCATCTGCACGGCTCACAATAACATATGCTGCAAATTTGAGGGTTACCTTGTAAAACATATGTTGAACCAAGGGGATCATCCAGCTTGTTGAACAAAGGGGATTTACATAGTAAAGTTCCCTTCAGCTATCTAACTGCAGTGCAGACTTTGGAAGGCAATTCCTGGCTTTTGGTCAGAATGACTTTTCTGCTGGTGCTTGGTTTACTTCTCTGCTAAACACAGTTGTGAATTAATCAGATGGGCTTTTCCTCGGCTGTTTATCCTACCCAGCTGAGCTTTCCCCATGGGTGGTACCCCTTGGTATCAGGGATGATGTTGATTGTCTGATGATTTAACAGCACTGATTGAAGGTAGAAAATAGTTTCTTCTTGCTTTCTTATACAGAGGAGCTGAGTAATGGGTATGTGTCTACACCAAGCAGGTAATGAAGTTACTTTTTATGAAGGCAGACAAGTGCAGTAGGTAATTTTCAGCTTTTTATGTTCATGTGGGACATCCTCCCTACTTCCATTTCCCATAAGTGCAGGTAGTCAATCATTCCTTGTCAAGGGGAAAGCAGGAGGCCTATCTTCTGAACTTCCCATTTTAGGTGCCAATTGTTTGAAAATGCACAGAAGGGCAGTTTGTTCACTTTTTTATCTAAGGTAGTACTATGTCTGTCACAAACTGTATGTTTTTATATCATCCCTGATTACTGTGATTTGCACACATAAGGACAGATTGAGGAGGCATGTCCAGTAAATTATCCAACAGCAATTTTATGAAGCCTTAAAAATATTGTGACTCAATAAATAGCATATTATGTAACTGGTAGGAAAAGCCTGAATTGTTATTTATAGCTATATTAAAGGGATATTGAAGATTTTATATGCCTCTTTTAGCATTCTGTGTTTGTAAAATTTACTGTGGAGGCAGCACTGCTAATTCAGGGGAAGCAGAAATAGTTCATATGTTTGGCAGAATAGTTTCTTTTAAATAATAAACAAAAGGTTTGAAATAAATTCAGAAAAAGAAAATGTTCAGTGTTGTCCAAAGACGAGACGAATTTATAAAAATCTAGCCCTCCAGCAGAGTCTAATTCACACTGCCTTTTACATTCAGCACACATCTTCTTTCAGCTTTTTAAATGCCTTCAGAAATGAAACCTTTTGGCATGGCAGCTGCAGAAGACAAAGTCTTCCATTTTACCCATTTTAGGCAGCAGCAACCATCCATTCAATGCAAAATGTGACAGTGGAACAGAGATTGTTTTAACCTTTCGCTATGGAAAGAAACCAAGAAAATGATGCTATTTCAAGATACATGTTTACAAGTTGCGTACTCTGAACAGAGAAGTCCTTGTCTCAGTGTACCTGAGGCTACTGGAAAACAAGCTCCTGTGTACCACAATAATATGTTATTTCAATTAAGCTGCACTACAGCAAATGTATTTTGCTGCTGGATTTGTCCTGAGTGCCTTTGCTTGCAATTTTGTAAAACAAAAGCAAAGTCTGTTCCAAGTAAGATTGTATCACAACTTTTCTCTCACTTGTAACTTCATCCATGTAAATCCTCCTTAGAGAATTTATGAGGAAAAAGCATCAGATTGCCTCCCTGCTTTTTAAAGGCCCTTCTTCTGTGCTTGTCTTTAGCTACTGCAAAGGAAGGAAACTGGTTTGGATAAAGTCTGAACGTGCCTACATGTGTTGGGGTTCCCAGCTGACTGGGACTGTGGAGCTGTCTGCACCTTTTCTTTACAATGAGTTCACCAAGATAATATGAAATCACTGAGGGTTCATTTACTAGAACACAGATCAGGAGGAGGTAATAATTTACTTCAGGAGAGATTTTAATTCTTTGCCATTTCAGAGTGAGCTTCTTTGCTCCAGTTTTGCTCCTCTCCCAAACTGTTTTTGTAAATTGTGAGAGATTCCATGCATTCCCCTGGGCAAACATCTCTCTTCTGTCACCTATAAGACTTTGCGGTAAGCCTACTCTCATTCCCCCTCCCAGGGAGGGTCTCCCAGCCTGCAGTCTTATGTTGATTTAAGTCAATCCAAGTCAGTGCAGCTACATTCCCTTGCTGTGAACTCATCCAGCTTCACAGTTTGGGGAGCTGAGCTTCCCAAAAGCAAACTCACACTCATTAGATTTTTGCTACTCCTGGTCTTTGACTTGGCTTCTAGAGGAATCAGAGGACCATGAGCACCAGCACACAAGGGCTGTTGATCACAGCTCCTCTCTTCCCAAGCACAGCAGGATCTGGAGGCCCTACTTGACCCAGAATGCAGCAGTCAGGATGAATCAAATAGCCACTTCTTCTCTGCTGCCTCACCAAATGTTTTTAAATCACAAATAGCATAGTAAGCTGTCAGCAAAGAAACAAGAAAACTGATAACATCTGTTAAAGATAAGCACACGTATCGAGTGCATGCATGGGCACACACAAAGAATAATAAGCAGCTCTCTGAGCAGGGAGCAGACAGGACATGATGTTCCCAGGTGGATGCCTTTCCGTGCCTGCCATAGTTTGCTCAGATCATTTCAGCCTCGCCTTGCCTGTAACCAGGTTGTCTGTTCCCACCTTGTGCAAGAATGTGGAGGGGGCCCTACTGTAGGGTCAACATCTAGTGTTTCATCTAGGAGATAGAGCAATTCCCCTTACACAGGCTGTCACACTGAGTTTAAACTCAGACTGTTTGAGATGAAAGCTTGGTCTGTTACTGGTATAGATCAAGAACCACAATGATATTCCCAAACAGCAAAGTTTGGCCTGTTCCCATGAACTCAGTATGGCAGAGCTGACTCAAGGATAGCCAGGGGGAGACATCCAGGAAGCCAGGAAGGAGCCTTCTGCAAAGGGATCAGCCTTTTTACACAGGAGAATGGCAGCATTTTGCTTTACATAGTTAGGTTGTTGATTTAAAAGTGGTACCGAATGCAAAACTGCTCAGCAGAGGACGTGCAAGATTTCATAATTAGGAGCCTACCCTGAAGATATGTGGGCATTTCTGACATTGCATAAGAATCACGAGCACTGTATATTTTCTGCTCCATTAAACCTCTGCTTTATTTAGTTCCTCTGATTTGAATAGTCTCTAATTTTTAAAACAATACTCAGGCACACATTCTCTGTGCATGGTTCAGGTTTTTTTAAACAGGATATATTCCTGTTTTATTTAGGAAGTATGCTGAATGTAAGCTCAGCATTATTCTCAAAATTTGTATATTTTCATTTGCCATGTCTTCATATCCATCAAGAAAGAGAGAGTCTGAAGCATTATTGGTGATAAGAAATAGGTTTTGAAGAGAAAGCATGTGGCAGACTGACAGCTTTGCATGAGGCTGGGTAGCAAATACTAGGCGTGTAAGAGCTGAGGAGAGCAGAAATGGGAAAAACCAACAGAGCAGAAAGAAATAGAGAAATAGGATTGTGTGGGGACTAGATTATATAAAATTTCCTTGGAAAAGGAAGTCTGGTTTAGGTGGGGCTGTCACAAAATGGTCTGACCTTGGGTGAAATAATCTACAGTATGTTGCATGTTTGCTCTTTAACAGAGTGAGGTGTCACCTTTAGAAGTGTTGTTCCAGCTGCTCTAGCTTTCTTTTGATATATTTTAAGCAAATTAGTGATGTGGAAACAAAAAGAGCTTTGTCTGTATTTCTCCTCTCTCTAGGACCTGACTTATACCAAATAAAGTGTCTTTCAATAGGAAAGAAAAGACAGGAAAAACTTTGAGGAATAGACCTGCCTTCTACCAGATGATTATGTGGGAATTAGGGATGGTGAATCCAGCAGGAACGTGTAACTGTACTTGAAAAAAATAAACAGAAAGGTAAAATACTGCATCAGGGGTCTCTGTCAAGTAAAGGCAGGTCTGTGCCAGCTAGGCAGGGGGAAATACAGGCATGTTCATGCTGAGGAATTGCCAGCTCAGGTCTCTCTGAGCTCAGATTCTGGACACTGTGCTGTCTTGCTTGGTGTAGACAGCTCTTAAATCCATTTTTGTCTTGTTCATGAATTCTCCCTGGGGTGACTGCCACATCCACAACACAAAGGGCAGGTCAGGACCTTGCCATAACTTGGCCTGTCTTGGTTTTCATGTAACAACAATGAAGCTCTCACATAAAACAGAGGCGTTCACAATATTGTGTTATTTGTTCAACGGGATATTTGAACTATTGCAGTTCTACATGTCAGTTTTGCAGCATCTCACAGGAGAATGATGTGCACACCATCTCCTTTGAAAACATACAGGGGCTCTTGGAATTCGCTTCTCTACATACTTTCAGCACTGGCTTTGATCTGTTATGCACAAAAAGAAGGAGTGCTGATTTTCAAGAAAGGGGACTTGTAGTACTTTTTTTTTTTTAGAGCAGAATGAGGTCACCAAAAGATTCATCAAACATAGGAGCTACTCTCAAACAATGTGCTTCTTGTTTGTCAGACTCAAGAGGATGAAAATTGGTGCTTTAAAAGAAATACGTGGACAATGTGAGAGGGCAAGGTCTTGATCTTACACATCACTGCTCTGCAGTTGGTGGGATGATGTGAAAAACTGTTAAGGAACTGTTCCTTAATTTCATTATTTAGCAATTCTTTCCTATGTTTTTGCATCAGTGAGAAATTGCAAGTAGTTCCCTTAAGCAGCTCATAAACAGAAACAGGGAAAAGTACTTGGGGTCTTTTGTTGAAAATTGCAAATTGCCTTTGATCTGTCTTATGGCATTGTGAGCCAAGGGCCATCTGTGACTAACAGGTGACTGATGATGTTTCTTTCTTGTAGTACGACATTGTTGGACATTCAGGAGATGGCTTCAACATCGCCTTGGTTGGGAGTGACAAAGTTCCCAAGAACAATAAGCAAAGATTAGAGATTCTTCAGGTAAATCCTACTGATAAGTGGTGCTGGTAATTAAGGATTTTATGACTGCAAAGATAAAATTGTAGGCAAGTCACAGAATGCAAAACATGAGGATAGTAAAATAAAAGAAAGACAAGAAAGCATAAATCTGTGTATTTGCATAAAATTGAAACAGGACCTTTCAGAGACATGGCAGAAAACAAATTGTGCCAAAATAGTAGAAGATCTGTATGCCTTATTCTGGACTGCTGCACCCTAAATGTGTCATTTTGACTACCTGTCAAAGGATAGAAGGGGAAGTTCCAAAGATTATGCAGTGATTATAGATAGCTCTGCCCAAATCATGTGATATTATTAGTGTGTAAGTGACTCATTCAAAACTGTAGAGGGATCCCAGGTAAGTGATTTAGCCTGATACCTTCAAGAAGTTAGGCACCACAGTAGCATTGGGAAAATGTTTCAAATTGGAAACATGTTACATCACAATGGCAAAAAAAGTGTATTCACTAAAACTTTTCTCTAGTAGGATGAAAAAAAATTGAATATATTGTAGGATTTACCTGGTTGGTAGCTTGATAGGCTAGAAGCATGTATTTGAGCTTCCTCCAAAAACCATTTTTAAAATAGCTCCTTTGATTAGAAGAACCTGATTTAGTAACATCTAAAATTCCTGGCCTACATAGGTAACAGCTTCATCAATGAATATGGTGTATTTGTTTTGTAACAGCTCAAACAAAATGTTTTATCATTTTTAAATGTGACTGCCACTGTCAGGAATCAGATATTTGATAATAACAAAGACACTACTAGGATTTGGAAGTCCAGTGCAAATTATGAGCATGCAGGAGCTGTTCATAGCATTAGGAAACTAAGCCCTGTTTTCTTCCTAAAATACATAGGAATGTATGTAATGAGCTGCAGCTGACCAAAGTGTTTTACCTTCCCTAAGGCCCAGTCTAATTAGGTCCCTGTGTGGGTTTTGATTGTTTGACCAAGTGTGTTTTTAAGAAGTGCTGCCTGTCTTAAAATATGACATACTATATACAAAAAGCTGCATCTTCTTTTCTATCTGGAGCACTGTCTGCATTTCTGATGGATCCCCTAATACAGCAGTACTGAATATTTACTGACTCCTGTGCTAGCTGAAATGAATGCTTGTTCCTAAAGTCATCTTATATGTTTCCACGTGGTTATGCTGTGCACACAGACCATGCATGCCCACGCTCAGTTCTGCATGAGTGGAGACCATACCTTGGAAGGGACAGAACATGCCATTCGGGAAATCGCCAAGGAGGAGGCTGACGAGTATTTTGTTATCGTCTTAAGTGACGCAAATCTTGAGCGTTACGGAATTCAGCCATCAAGGTTTGCACAGGTCTTGACCACCAACACTCAAGTCAATGCTTTCGCCATATTTATAGGATCCTTGGGAGACCAGGCAGATAGGTAAGTGTGTTTGGTTTATGCCTAGTACTGTTTGCTTTTGTTCAGAATAAATCTAAATTATGCTTTTATTGCAGTGAGTTGCCCATGCTGTTGTTCTGCACTGAGGTTTGTTCAGAAGTATCATAAAATCATAGAATAGTTTGGGATGGAAGGGACCTTTAAATATCATCTGTTCCAACCCTCCTGCCACGAGCAGGGATGTCTTTCACTAGATCGCATTGTTCAAAGCCTCATCCAACTCAGCTTTGAACACTTCCAGAGAAATGGCCAACACAGCTTCTCTGGATAATCTGTGCCAGTGCATCATCACTCTCATTGTAAAAATTTCTTCCATATCTCCAGTCTAAATCTACCCTCTTCCAGTTTAAAACTGCTACACCTTATTCTGTCATTACAGGCCCTGGTAAAAACTCTCACTGTGTCCTTACGAGCCCCCTGTATTTATTGAAAGGCCTCAATAAGGTCTCCCTGGACTTTCCTGTCCAGGCTGAACACCCCCAACTCTCTCAGCCTGTCTTCATAGCAGAGGTGCTTCATCCTGCTGACCATTTTTGTGGCCACCCGCTCCAACAGGTCCATGTCTTTCCTGTGGTGTGGACCACACAGCACTCCAGGTGGGGTCTCACCAGAGTGGAGTAGAGGGGCAG
>VZTT01014920.1:0-20942 GCA_013400855.1 Buphagus erythrorhynchus | reverse complement strand
CCATTTTTTTTTTTTTTTACTAATATCATTATTAATGTACTGGCGAGAAGCTGTAGCTCCTGAGTTGTGTCAGGGAGGAGACTGGTTTGTGGATCCTGCAGACATCCCTTATAGCCAGCAAGTTCAGAGCATCCTCTGCATCCAAAGGGAGCAGCTGATGCCATCCTCCTGCTGCAGGATGTGCACTAAACCATTATGTAGTGTCACAATGCAATCATATTAGAGGTATAGTGCCTGTGTCATTCCCCAGTATATGGTTACAATGTGTGTAGGCCTAAGAAAAGAGATTAAAACAAAAGATGCTGGACTTAATTGGTCTTCCAAACAGCCAAAAATTTGACTCAGATACTCCCCTTATGTTAGAGACATAAATTCTTTGGCGTGTCTGAAACAGTATGCCTGGGTTTAGTTCTACTACATAATTTCACTTTAAAATATTTGGGCACAATGGGAAAAAAAGAAATTCTGTCCCAGGTGTTCTTCCAGGTTCCACATCCACTGAGGACCAGTACCTGCAGCAAAAAGCTAATATAGCCACAAATATCAACAGTGTCTTTTCTGTTTCTGTTTGAGTCTTCAACTAGAGGAGAATGAAAGAAATCTGAAAGGGAGCTGGCCCTCAGTAGATAATTTTAAGCAGTAAAGGGTTGAAAGATACAACTGCACAGACATCATGAGTTGTGACTGCAGGTCTGTACCTCAGAGCTGTGTTATTCATCAAAAGAGAATCCATTCTGAAAGATTATAATTACAGAAAGTCCCTTTATTTTTGATAGAAATTAAAAAAAGAAAAAAAATCTTTGACCATATCCTGCTGTGTAAGAGATCTTACAATGGCCTAGTTCATGGTATGGAAAATGCACACAATGCTGTCACTGAAATGCATTTCTATGTATGTGGACATGCAGAATTAGACAAAGCCTTCCTGTAACTGCTGTGGAGGAAGGAGAAGGGAATTGTCTTTTATTAAACTAATCTTTAAAGTGAAAATTTACTTAGCATTTGAGGAATAGTATAGAGCAAAATCTCATGTAATAAATCCCAAGCCTGCTAACTGGACACAAGGGAGATGGGGTTTGTAACATGCATGTAGTTTGACTTTTAAGGGTGAGTTAAGCTGTGAATAAAATGTGTTGGGTTAATACTGGCAGAAGAATCCATTTCTGTGTTATCTTCAGCGATGTCAAAGATGAAATACAAAGAGCACAGTTAGAATCATTGGACTTGTTGAACTGAAAGAGCTATGGGTTCATGGTAGTCAGTTTAGGATAAGTATCTTCATTTCCAATGTAAATCTGTAGCTGTCCTCAGTAAACCAGTTGTGGTGACACCTCATGGGATCACTGGTACCTTTATCAAAATGGAGTTCTGTCATGTCAGAAGGATGACATGGATAGAAGTCTCTGGAAACACTCTTGCTCATGTTGCTGAGAGGAACTCTGTGCCCTACCTGCTCTCAGTATTTTCTCCCTCTGTTGCTTTCCCAAACCTTTAATTGCATGGTGACAGCAATGTAAGGAATCCTGTTTTGTGGTAGGGAAGATAATTTGAGGTGGTAATTGTGTCTTGTCCCTCATTCTGCTCCTTAGGCTGCAGAGGACGCTGCCAGCAGGTCGGTCCTTTATTGCCATGGATACCAAAGAGATCCCTCAGATTTTGCAGCAGATATTCACGTCTACAATGTTGTCAAGTGCCTAAGCATCACTGATGTCACCGGTTGTGAACTCAAAGAGGAAACCCACTCCTGCTGGAGGTACAAACCCTAAAGCCAAGGATAAACACAATTATTAATAAAGTACATACCCTTCTCAAATCAGCCAAGCAACCATAATCTACATGACAGCCAGGCTGTAAATTTTTCCCCAGAATCTCTCAAGCGCCTTAGCACACTCAAAGAGCTGCACCGGGGCAGAGGATGGTGACAGAATGAATGTTTTTCCGGAGGGACAAACAAAGGACAGTCTGTGATCATTCCTCTGCCTGCTGTGTTGCCAGCACTATGGAATCATCTCACCCTGTTTCATTAAATATGGTTCACTGGGATTTGGTAATCCTGTGCAAGGCAGATCCAGGCAATCTGTGTCAGTGTTTCGCGTGCATATGTTTGAATGGGTGTTTAACTCCATCTCTGATTTAAACAGGACTGCTCTTGCCAGGCAGGAAATCCTTCCTTCCTCTCCTGTTGCTTTCTTGTCTTGATGGGCATCAGGGCTTCACCCTGACGCTGGGAACAATGGAGCAGTTTGGAAACCCTGACCGTCACATGTAAACATTCATTATCTGATCAGGCACGGTGCTCCGAGTTGTCAGATCTAGAGAAAGTGGCTGTTAAGAAGTAAAACAGCACAAAAATAGATTGGTTCAGTTCTGCCTATGAAAAGTAAGGGGAAAGGGTCAAAACTCTCTTAAGAGCCCAAGAGGCAGTGTTTCCAAGGAGGGAATTCCTGCCATGTCTTTTGCACGGCTGATGATGCTGCACCCACTGCACTGTTACACAGAATCCCTGAGATGGCCTCGGCCCATGGGGGTGACTCTTCAATCAGGAGACAGAAAGGTTGCTAGTGCTTTGCTACAGCACATTCATGGTCTGTTTTTCTTGAGTCATTTGAAGGTGAAACTGGAGGAGAGATTTAGGCATGAAAAAAAAGTTATTTTTTATAAAGGAAGAGGAAAGAGTATTTTAGCAAGACATCTGTGTTAGAATGTATTTAATATCCAAGTTAGTTGTAAAGACTTACTTTATGATTCAATCAGTTGGTGTTTGGTTTGTCCCATGAGGTGATAATTCCTCTTTATCTGCTAAAGAAGAGATATTTTGTAGTTCTTTGGGAACAGTGGAATACTTGATGAATTGAATGTATGATTTAATTAAGCTGGTGCGGGGGATGTGCACCATCACTGATACTTTGCTGATATTAATTAGAGAGTAACTGAATAAAATAACATTCAGGAAGAGTGCTTATAAAAATCTGAAGGAGGAATTGCAATTCTTCTAACATTTCTCTTAGTCCTGCAGTTGAGCAAGCTGCACCTTGAGCAGTATCTTTGGAAGAAAGGAGGCAGATTAATTTGGTCTTTGTACTAAATACAACCATTGGTGTTTTAAGCTTATGATGGTAATTTTCTACTCTGTCAGTCCTGCAGAAAAAAATCTTTACTGGAGCATCAAAAATGTCCCCTTGTTTAGGATGAGTTTTAAAGTCTGGTCAGCTTTCAAACTCGTTATGACAAGAGGGGACGGAAGACATTTTTCAAAGTCTTATTAGCATTGTTATGATAACCATATATGTGAAAACAAAGAGATTGAAGATACAGTTCCTGTTTGGAATTGGGAGGAGAAGGTTGAGAAGGTTATCTCTGGTTGGAGCAAATGCATGTGTACGCACATACATACAGATGCTGCTGCTAAGGGGAAATGCGCTTCAAAATAAAAATATCTTGGTCCTTTAAACATATGATGAAATACTAAATGCAATAAGGAATTGATATATTAATAAAGCTCTTACTAAATATGTGTTTACATGGAAATTCCTTCAGCAAGTCTGCCTTTATTGCTAGCAGTCCTGAAAAAAAGAAGCTTTTTCTTGCAGTTAACTAGCAGATGCACTGTACACTTTCTACATGACTTATGTGGATAAACTTTCTCACCTCAGATTTACATGCAGTAAAATACTGTTAACTTTATCATTAAAAAATTAATGCTATTTAAGGGGAAAGCTATGATAAATCCAGTTTTTAACCTTTTGTTTGAAAAAAGCTATAAATTGTACTTGTGTAAGTATCATGTATAAGTATCATTTACAATTACCTTTCTGTAGTGTTTGGTTTTATTTTTTGTTTCAGGAGATGTCTGTTGTGTTTCAGTTCATGTTCCTCGGGCCCATAGGATACAGCCATGTCCAGGGCCAGGCCTGCCCATGAGGGTGGGTGGGAGTGGGTGCAAGTTCTAAACCTGCCCTCTTTTAGTTTAAGGCCATTCCCCCTTGTCCTATTGCTACATGCCCTTGTAAGAAGTCCCTCTTCAGCTCTCCTGAGCCCTCTTTAGGTACTAGAAGGTGCTGTAAGGTCTCCTTGGAGCCTTTTCTCCTCTTGTTGGCTGACCACTCCCAGCTCTCTCAGGCTGTCTTCACAGGAGAGGTGCCTCAGCCCTCTGACCATCTTTATATCCATCCTCTGGACTCACTCCCACAAATCCGTGTCCTTACTGTGCTGTGGCCCAGAGCTGGATGCAGCACTGCAGGTGGGCTCTGTCAGGAGTGGAGGGGAAGAGGTACTGCAGTAGATTTTGAGAGAAAGGGAGAAGAAATGAGTGAACCTTTTTTTAAATTTTCAGTTCAGAAGGAAAGGGTTTGGGTTTTGGCTTTAAGAACATTGCATTGCAGAGCATATTTGACCTGACAGCGTCTCTCTAAATTATAAAAATTCAGGGCAAAATTTTCCCCAGGCTGTACGTCTCTCACCTGCTTTAATGCCCATCGCTACCCCAGGGACATCAAAGCAGCAACTATGCTTTTCCCTGTCCCACCAGAACTTGCAGCGTTATTTCACTACTCAAAAAATCAGCAAACACTCCTCTTTCATGTTCCTGGGATTTGCAGAGCTTCCTATTTTGCATTTATTTTTAATTAGTGGAATGCTTAAGAGTAACATGGCTTTGTCTGGCTAACAGCAGCACCAGTGGCTGCTCTGATTGCAATGCAGGCACCAGCTTTGTGTGTCACTCATCCCCTCTGAAAGCGTGTTAAGGTATTTTTCATCTCTTCTCACAGTTTAATAAGGCACTTTTGCACTCATCGGTTTTTATGGAAAGGCCATGTTTCAGCAAATGAATAGAGCTGCCAGTTGGAGCAGGGCCTGACCTATCATTAATGCTTTAATAGCATTAGTCACATCAGCAGTAGTGATTTTAATTACCCCTTGTAATGCAGATTTTGGTCCAATTCTGTTTCTATATGTAATGTGTTCATACCCACTAGCCAGTTAGTAGCACTACAGTCATTTAGGATTATTATTTAACTTCGGTGCAGAAAAAAAAAAAAAGGAAACCAGAAAGTCCAGGCAGATGAGATTTCAATCAGAGCAAATGCAGGTGATGTCTCACTCAGACATGTGAGATTGTTTACAACAATTTGTAGCAAACAAATTCCTCTACAAAAAAAAAAAAACAGCTTGCAAAGCAAACTGCTCAGCTGAAGGATTTCGTCTTGTAGGAGACAGGCTTCACACCACCAAAATCAACAGATAACAAATTGCCTAATTCAGAAGTGTTTTTGTTTTTGAGATTGGTGTGTCAATGTGAACAGCATTGTCACTGAATAAAATGTTTTAAAGTCTACTACATTTTCTGGGAAATAAGTGTATGTGGGAAGATTGCAGAAGAGACTTGACATTCTTGAGGATGAAGGTGATGGTGGGTTTTTTTCAAAGACAAGGGCAAAATTATAAAATTTGAATAACTTTGTTTTCATGACCATCTATTCTCCACCTTTTGACAGGACAAGCATATGAAAATCTATTTTTAAAAACCAGATACTTTATCATTACTCACAACATCCTTAGTCTGAACATCTGGCATGACTGCATGCTGAAAAATTCTGTGTATCAAAACATGGATTTACTATTACACTTGTAGTGTGATCCTAGTCAAGAAGAACCTCATTGCAGTAAACATACTGAGAGTTGGAAATGTAAAAAAAAAAAAAAAAATCTTAGATATTGACCCTGGTTTTTCCACCCATCACATACAGTTTTTCTTTCGACAGGCTGAGCTGTACAAATCCAGGTAGGGCTGGAAGCTAGACCCAGACCCTGGTTGCTTGAGGCTGTGGATCCCTACCAGCTGGATGTAATCTGGCACCAGAGTTCCCTCAGTTCCAAAAGAAACATAGGGAGAGAGAGCAAGCAAGGGAAAAAGGGAAAAATTCCTCATTTTCAACCTGCTCAGCTTTCTGAACTGGCTTGACTTTAGCACCAAAGCAGGCATGCTCAGGATGGAGGTGAGAAAAACAGATGAAGCAGCCAGAAAGATCTACCAGACCCAGCCACAGCAGGAGAATTTCCCCCAGTGAAACCCCCAGTAGGAGGCCAGGAGAGGCTGCTCACTTGGGGCTCACAGAGCAGCAGTGAGGTGCTGCCATGTCCTGGCCAAGCCCCACCGTGGGCACCAAGCAGCACAAACCCATCCTGGCTGACAAGGGGCAGGCTCAGAGACGGAGCTCAGCTGCCAAAGTCAGCACCACATCAGAGCAGTAAGGGCTGAGCCTCAGGCTTCAGACCTTCAGCTCTTGTGGTTAAGCCTCCTCATCAGCAACAGGCATCAAATAAACTTCTCAGGAACGTGCTCAGAACAAATTGAGGCTTGTTAACCTCATGGAACAGTGGCATGGGGACTAGAATACAACATCTATTCTCCCTGCATACAAATTGCAGGAGCTTTCTTTCTTTTTATATGCATACAAGTTCATTCTAGCACAAGCCAAAATTTACTGGCCCCTGGAACCTCTTACTGAGGGTGGAAATATTCACTAAGCACCTATAAACTAAACACATCTCACAAATATGAAGGAAAAAAAAAGTTCTTTTTATATCAGGATTTGATACAAAGCCCATTCTTAGCAACAGCCTTTTCAGTTCAAATCATTAAATGAATATTTTATATGAATTACTCACGCCAGGCTGAGTAAGATAAAATATTATATGCAGACTGTGGTCTGGAAAAGGTCCACAAATAACATTCATGGTTAGGAAAATGTGTTATACTGAAGGGTGATATAAAGAATGGTGTCCTACATATTTTTGCTGTCATCATGACTAAATCATGCTCCATGCCATCTGCACCAACATCTGCATTTCAGCTTGGATTGGTTCAACATCTGCAAGGTCACCTACTTTGGTTTCCAAGTTGATAATTATAAACAAGTTTGAGGTTTTTAAAGAAATGCATTTTGTTAGAAGCAAGGATGCTTCCCTTGAGTGCTGCATTCAGCAGCAGAAGGTGTGGCAGAATTTTGATGCACCAAAATGACCATATATTTTTTTCTATCAGAATTATCTCAAACTGCTCTGAAGGTCTCCCCCACTCCCTGCTGTCCCCAGCTCCCTTAGCATTCCTCAGGAGGGTGAACAGGGAATACTGAAACTCCATCCTCCTTCTCTGCTGTACTGAGGACTGAGTACCTCACTGCATCCCTTTAGAAAGAAGTCATAAAGTGTGACCAAAACAGCAAAATCAGAGTAATGATACAGCTGCCATAGTCTTCCTCGCTCCCTCAGTTTTCTGACATGAGCCACTTTCAGCATGGCACAGTTCCCAGAGAGTGAGCCAGATGTGAGAGGAAAAGGGACCTCACATTCACCAATACATTTGCAATTAAGACCCTGGAGAAGGACTATATCTATGTTTAAGCACAGATTTAATGGGACAAGGGCTGAGCAGGCAGGCAATTGGCTGAGACTGGCAAGCAAGCCCCTGATGAGGATGTGTTCTAAACTGACTGTCAGCTTGGTATCTGAGGGCAGCAGTCGTACTAGGAAGAGCAAACAGTGGAGTTCATGCTTGCCCAGGGCCATGCTGACCCGTAACACATGGGTCTGCCATACTGCAGCTGCTCCCCATGTCATCACTGACTTCTCCTTGGCTGTTATCTTCTCGTTTGAAGAGGACAGAGATTGTTTCCTGGTCCTGCTGTGATTTCAAAAATTTGCTGAAAAGGTTGTAGCTGAGCACTGAACAAGCACTGGCTGATGGAGCAGCGAAGTGGGGGAAGTCACTGGAAGTGCCACTGAAAAAAATTTTTCAGAAGTTGCCTTATTCTCCCTCATTCTTAGATTTTTAAGTCCTCTCAATCGCCATTGCACTCAAGAGGGTCTCCATGCCCACGAAACAACAGATTTCCCTCTGTCTTATAGTGCATTTAAAGACCTCAAAGTGCATTTAAAGACCTCCCCTCTCCTTTAACACCAGCTCAGAAAAAAAATATCGTCATCCCCTCAAATCATTCCTCTCTGCTGCAAATAGGACTATAAGATCAAGGAGCCTATGGAGTCTGGTCTTTTGCAGGCAGGACAGGTTGGAAGCAGAAGCCCCAAACCCCAACACTCAGGAGCCAAGCCCTGAACTGCAGCATTCATACCCAAACATGGGCCAGCATCAATGCTGCTTGTGCACTGGGTGCAGAGGAGTGTGAATTATTGCATTAGAGCTTTAATCACATGGTATTAAAGCTCTGAAGTTATTAGGGAGTTTATAATGCAATGAAAACATAGAGTGTCCTTTCTCCTCTGCTTTTTAATTCATCAACTGAGGTTTTATCCACATGCATATCACAGATAAATCATTCAGTAAGAGCTATATAGTAACAAAGGCCAAAATATAATTTAAAACTAGCATCTTAAAGTGTTAATCCAATACTTGGAATCACAAAATATAAGCAAAGCATTTCCATAAATGCATCTGAATGATTTACAAAGCAGCTGAAAGATCCTGGTGTTTGGTCAAAAGCAGCTCACAGCTCATTAGCCTTTATCTTTTTCTAATCATCCTTCCTGTTCAGTGCAGCTCCTAAGGGGTGTCTCAGGATTGACAGGCAGATGCACAGTCACTTAACACAAGTTAAATCTCACCCACTGGCACCTGCAAGTCCTTGCCACAAGACCCTGCACTCCCTTCTCAGCCTCACCTGGATGGTTTGGCTAAATGATTGCATGAGTGGTTTGCTAAAGCAAGACACTATAACGTACACCAAGCATCTGCAGCAGGTCTCTGCATTGACACCTGGGCATGACCCTTGCAGAGAGCTGTCACATGAGCCTTCTGAGGCGTTGTTTGCACCCTCCACACAGCACACCTGCCCCAAAATCCGTTACACAAATTGGAGCCAGTGCGTGGGGGGGGTTAAAAGCTTCCTACTTCTCAAGCACTGGTGTGCACCCTCATTAGTCTGCCTCATTTGCAGGGTGAAAAAAAAAAAAAAAGGAAGCAGTGGTGATTCTCTGTAAAAACAAAAAGGGAAAAGATCCTTCCTTTCACCACCACTGCCAAAAATGAAGAGGAAAGCCAGGAGAGAAGTTATTTTTCTAAAATAAATGAGAGCAGAAGTAGATGCGAGGGGCTGGTTAGAAAGAGGCAGGAAACAAGTCAAAGCCAGGCTGACACAAACAAAAGCAAATGGCCAAGAATAAGTGTGCCCAGGCACAGATTGAGGGAGAAGAGACCCTAAAAAGAGCTCTTTTCTATCATCTGTTCCTCTGAGCAGGTGTCAGACTCCAGACTTGCTGTCTCCTCATCCCACACAGCTCTTCCCCAGCCACCCTTTGGAGGCCCAGGCTTTACAGGGGAGCATCTCCCTGGGCTTTCAGCTGAGACCTGCTCAGAGCATGCTTCAGAAAACAAACACACCTCTCCAGAGGGCTTGAGGCCTCCTGTCTGTCAGCTCACGGCCTGCAAAGCCCAGCCTAACTTGAGGTAATGGGAGACAGCAAACCAAAAGGGCACTGAGCTCTTTCCATGCCATGGAGGGCTCTGAAAGCATCATTATTTAACTGAGCTGGCTGCTCCTAACAAAAGGCACGTTGTTCCTCTGGATGACTTCTTCTAGGAAAAGCATGTGTGTGAATGTGGGAACTCAGACTGGCAAGGCAATGAAGGTCAAAGTTTAGTCATTTTTCCTCAAAACAGGAATTCAGCATTTCATAGCTTTAAAAAAAACCTCAACCAAGCCCCTTTAAATCACTCAAGTTTCACATTCTGTCCACAACTAGGTAAGCATTGTTTGCTCAGTCGTTAAACTTTTTTAAGCTCCCATCCTACACCATTTCTTCCCATTTCTTATCTCCTGCTTCAGCAGGATCACTGCAGGTGGGAAGAATTTGCTGGTTTTAACCTTACTGATGATTGATTGATTGATATTTTCATGTGCATGCTAATCAGCCAGTCTTGTCCATACCAAGGAGGATGTGCCAGTGTGCTCCCAAGCCCCTGTAAGGCAGGCATGCCTCCTACAGGAAAGGGTGGTGGAAAATGGAACAGGCAGAGGCTTTCTCAGCATTAAAGTATTATGTTACAGGATTACATTAAGTCAAGACAGGAATTAAGATTCTTGCAACAAACCCATGATTAAAACAGTTTTAATTTAACAAGGGCTAATGCATACAAATATTTAAGTATTTGAGTATCCCTTTCTAGGGACTGAAACTCCCAAGTATCCATCAGTCATGGAGCCTTGGTTAACACTGAAAAATGCTAAAATGAAGCAAACTCCTCAGGGAGTCATAGACAGAAATTCTGTGCACAGGCATAAAAGTAACTTGTTCCATTACTCATGAGGTTTGAACATGACTTTTGCAGTTCAGATGCTGTGGTCTTTGTGAAGACACAGCTAGTAGTGTGGCTTAACCCTTTTCTGAAAAGCTAGTAATTTTATTAATATTTATTTGATCTGTGGGTGATTACTGCAAAGCATGCTAAGAGATCTGCAATGATAATTTGCTTATGGAAAAAACTTAAAGGCATGAGACATCCCATGAATCACATTAACCCTTGCACAGCCAGAGGCAATGGTACTTGTTTGTACCAGGTTTGACACAATCTAATTGCACCAAGGTGCTCTAAGAAAAGTCCAGCTCCATCTTGAAGGCTCACCTGAAGATAAATCTCTTCATTTAGGCTGATAGGATTTGTTAATTTATGCTATTTGTATCTCATGCATATTTTTTTAAAAAAGAAACAAGATAGCAATCAGAGGATTTTGGGGGTTCTCTTCCCTCTCCTAGTGGGCATGGCAAACATGTTGGCTCCCAGACTCAGGGGCCACCATGCTCCAAAGGGCAGCATGATGGCAGATCTCTGGTGGGATCTGAGGGAGTCCAGCATGCAGATACACAGGAGGAACCTAAGGGCACAGACAAGTAAGAAGCTCAATAAAATGGCTAATCCATCATCATCCAAGCTCCTGCTGGCTGTTCAGCAGGGTGCCAGCACACACAGACCATTTCTGCTTGGGCTTAGAACTCACAGTCAGTGGCCAATTCGTTTTTATGCAATCCTCCCTTTCACCACAGCACTGTCAGAAAACCCTTACAATGAAAAAACTTCTCTACAGCTTCTCCGAATGCAAGGACAGAGTTTGGCATTAAACCCACAAGAGATTCAATTTGTAAGCAGACACCTCATTGTGCTCTTGTGGTCACTGTCTGGGTTTTGTTAGTTTTGTCCCTGAAAAGCACAACTTCCTTTGTCCAAACAACTGGAAAAAAGAGGAATATAATAAAAACAGCTGAAAGACCCCCTGCTTTGGAGGTAATTCCATTCTCCTCTGGATACAGACCATCAGCTGCTGCCCCATAGCTGTCAAGTCCCAGGCCAAATGGGGCAGCTCACCCTTTCCTTGTCTTTGGGAGCACCAACACAATGGAGACCCTGCCAGGCACCTCCTGCAGGGCACTGGGCCAGAGAAGGCTGGTTGTTGGCACAGAGCAGCCCCTGAGCCCGCTTCCCCAAGGCCAGCCTTCCACATCCATGTTTCTGGTATTTCCTAAGCCTCAGGAGTCCAGGAAATCCCAATCACTAACCAATCTCTCATTATCTTAAAACCAAAAATCCCGTTAATGGCTTTACCTCATACTCTGCAGCTCTGGAAACTTGCCCAGCTCCTTCTTGAGTTACTTACTTCAGCTGATGATCTTGGCAGGTTTTTCCCCCAGATCTTGGCTACTGTTCCTTGGTGAAACTGTGCCTAACCCTCTTGTTTTGTGGTTGTCTGTCCTCAGGCTTGACTCCACGAAGCATTCATTCCTGCAGCCCTTCAAAGACCAAAAGCTGAGCAGGCAATTAATCAGTGCAATGGAGGCTCTCAGGCACCTACCATCAATTAACGACTTCACCATGTGTTCATTAGTTAGGAAAATGTTTCCATGCATACACATGTGATAAAATCACTGTGAGTAGTTAAACCTGCTTTCCATAGCTTAATTTAAAAACTAAGCTTTATTGCAGTGGATCTCCCATGGCAAGGCTGAAAGTGCAGCCCTTGCTCTTGTGATTCCTTTAATAAAGTTTAATAAAGTTCCCATTTACAAGCATCTCTTGTGCCATTATGTGGCATGAGGTACATGAGACAAAACCCTTCAGAGCCAGCACCTTTATTAAAAACATTGTTAGGGTTTCATGTGGGGCTCTTTTGAAGGTCAGTGGGATTTAATGACCATCCTCACTTTCAACACCAAAGGCTGAGCAGGGGCTGTGCAAAGCTGAGGCCCAGCCATGGACAACTGGTGGAAAAAAATAGCTCCAAGTTTCAAGGCGAGACACCATCCATCCAGAAATCAGACAGGGATGTAGGATGGGGTCTAAATTCCCCAAAGACATGCATTTGCACCAGACAAAATGTAATGGGCTTCTACAGCTGTCTTGTGTGTTTGGGCTCAGTTCAATTGCCTCTTATTAGGTGACACTTTTGGGGAGTTACATCTAGTCAAAGTACCCCACGATTTGCCCTTGGGGTGTATCCATGGTGAGGTTTCAGCCAGATTCAGGACTAACCCCATCAGTACCTGTTACTTCCTCAGCTGCATTTTAAGCTAAGCTGCTCAAACAGGGCACTGGAATGCTGCTTTCAGAACTGATGGACAACTCACAGAGGTGCTCATGTCAGCTGCCACCATCCCCAATGTCACCCCTGGCACTAGTGACAAGGACATTGGAGACTAAGCGGTATCTCCTAAAATAAAGAACTGGGATTTCTTTATACCTCCTAAGACAAAACAGAAACAATTAGATAATTTGAGCAAATTTTACTTGCAGACTGGTTCTTTACCCTACCACGTTATCCATAGGAGACCATTGCCCCATTGAGCCAGGTGGGTTGAAGGACTTAGAATTCTCTTGGCCACCAGTCCCAGGCAGCCTCTGTCTCCTCTTTGTCCTGAGTTAGCAGCACAAGCAAATCTGGGAGTCGTGCTCAGCGCACGCCAGCTGCTGCATAATGACGCACGGACAAAGGAAACCCGTGTTCCCAGGCCTGGCATGTCCCAGCAGAACAGTCTCCTCTTTGTGGCTTCAAAGAGCCCAGCACTATTTACAGCATTTCAGTTTCTGTTCTTCAGCAGTTTCATGTTCATTGAAAAACAACTTTCTAATTTTGTAATGCCACACAAAAAACACAGATGGATTTGTCAGCTGCTCCTGCCTGTAAAAAAATAATAATTTTACCACCAAAGTCTTCCTTCACCAGAGTCTTTCTACCCCTTCCCTAATGCTCTCTCCCACCAAGAGCTTTTTCAGCTTCTGCCTTTGCAGGTGGACAAGTACCTCACCTCTGGCAAAGCACTTAGTCGGGGCAATGGTAACACTGCAAAGAAATGCACAGGGCAGGACTCACAGAAAGTAATTTTACATTTCTGAGTTTAGAAAAAGCTCTGAAGGCTCATTGACAGATTAATAGATCTGAGAGCTCCTGTGAGACAACAGTGCAGCTCCTGACTTTCTGGGAAGCTTGTGGGACGCATTGATTTGTATTTATGGTGAATGCAAGAAGGGGCTGCATGTGATTTGCAGCATAGAATCACAGAAGATTTTGGGTTAGAAGACACCAACCCCCTGCCATGGACAAGGACATCTGCCACTACACCAAGATGCTCAAAGCTCTGTCCAATCTGGCTTTGAACACTGCCAGGAATGGGACATTCACAGCTTCTCTGGGCAACCTGTACCTGTGCCTCACCACCGTCACAGTGAAGAATTTCTTCCTGTTATCTGATCTAAATCATTAATCCAAAATTAGTGTCCCATGATTGGGAAATATTTGAGGGAAAGGTGAGAATTAGGTCATAACGCCTTGGAAGAGCTACAAAGGGGCTACAAAAATAGCTGGAAATATCTGTATGACTGTCATTGCTTACCATGGACCTACATACCTGTCACAACATGCCTGAGAAGCCTAAAGTGAAATCAAAGGCTTATTTGAAGTCCAGAATTACTTACTGTCCAGTTCCTTAAATGTCATACTAGAAGAGAGGCAAACTGAGAAGTTCCTACAGCATTTCAGAAAGAAATTTGTCTAGGTAGTGAAGACCAACACCAACACAGACAGAACACCTGGCAAAGTCAGAGCCACCACACTTAAGTTGGTTATGTCTGAAGAAACACTTCTCTTTTTCCACTTCTGAGCTCAAACTTATTGATTTTGGAGCCCTCACTTTTTATTCAGAGGTCTGCTTTGAGATCACATTAGGTGAAATTTCTCCCTTCTTTTTAAGCAAATCTTCCAGCCCTTATGGTTTCAGGAAAAGTTTTAAAAATATGACACAAGTGAAGCAAAGGATTAAAATGCTGTAATAATATCTGATGTCTGCCCTGAAATCAGGTTTGAGACAGTTTGGAGTCTCCTTGATGTGTTTTGAATACTTATCATAGCTTTAGATTTAGCTTCCTAAAATGTTCTTGTCTCAGCAAGGCAGACAAAAACACGGATGACCTGTTTGACCTGAGCAGATCAGATACACCATCCTGAAAGAGAACATAACTTTTGGCTTGGTGTGTGTGTCCTCAGCAGTTTGCTATTTGACCTTTCTTAACAAACAGCACTTCAGCAGTGGGACTGGGAGCTATTCTCCAGGCAATTCTTTGACCCACTCTGTCATTGTTAAATATTTAAATGTCCTTTTAAAATGCTCTCCAGATTTCATAATATTCACCATCGAGTGTTTGCACCTTCTTCACTGGGCACGTCCTCAAAGGCTCCTGGTTTGGTTGCATGAGTCTCCTTACTACGGAGGTGCAAGCCTTGGACCAGCAGTTTCTAAGGTTTTCAAAAGCTTTGCTAAATCAGTACAAACTGGTTCTGGTTGGAACATTTTATAGGTGGGGTGCTGGGGTGGTCTAAAGAGCTGTTTTGCCTCCGTTTGTGCTGCACTGAAATCCGAGACAGATGATGAGGGGGCTGGAGAAGGTACTGGTCGCAAATGGGGGAGATGAGAAGCTTGGGCCCAAATCTGCAGGCAGCCTCCTGTTTCCAAGTCCAGAACATCAATTATATTGGATTCAGAGGTTTTAAGACAATGTCAGCTTTCGCCAGAGGTGATCTGGGACCTTGGAGTAAAAGAACAGGCATCTTGTGTCCAAGGTTAACATGTTATTCAGGCAGAAGCACAGATCCTTGGAGAGTGAGCATCAGAAGATAAAAATGAGGGGACACAGCCATGAAAAGCTCAGCAAAGGCAGCAAGGTATGCCATAAATTAATAATCAGGTCAACTATCCAGAAAAACACAATAAAATGAGATGCAATTACTTAAAGTCAAACGAGTATGCAGAAACAAGGATAGTTAAAGTAAACTATAGTTTAGATCTCCTCTCTGTGGTGCATTGGAGATGACCAGGTGGAGTCAGCTGGAGTCTCCTTGGAAGCCTTTCCATGCACTGGAAATATTTTATGATCAGTTGCTGCCAATATTCAGTCACAGAGACAGGTCTCCACCTCAGATCTTGGATACACACCCATATCCCCAACCAGCCAGAGACTAAAGGCTTGGAGTAGAACACTGGAGGGAACCCTGAGGTGTATGCTAAGCACAGAAAATCAGAGTAAATGCCCAGGACAGTGCCTTTTAATGCCCATCTGACATGTGAGCTCGACACAAAAGGGAGAACTTGGATGTGGCCTGCAGGGATCTGAGCAACCTGGCCCATGCACACTGCATGGGAGAAGAATTTGGCCCAGGATACACAAATCCACTTCTCAAAGTCATTAACATTTTTTGGGGTGAAACAAATCCAAAAAAGGCTCCAAAGGGAATCACAGCTGTGAACTGCACCAAAGAGGGTGGAGGGAAACCTCCAGTGAGTCACATTCTTCTGGATAAGGATGCATGCTTGCAAGGAATCTTTATTTTGGGCAAAGTCAGTCACTCCTGAGTCATGCCAAAGCAACACCACTCAGATGATCAGGCAGAGGAAAATATCCACACTGCCTTTCCCAAGCAGAGCAGCTGGCAAATGCCATGCAGGGGAGTGACGGTGTCCATCCGCAGCCCTGGTCCCTTTCAGAGAGCCCTTTCTCCTCTCTGAATCCTAAAACCCAAAAGTGGACGGGAAAGAGGTGGAAAGAGGCCTGGAGTTCAATCTGGGTCTGTTGATCTCCCCAGGAGGGATGTGGTTGCCCCCCTGCAGTGAGTCAGGGGCCTGGAGGGCACCCAAATTGCACCACCCTGGCTCTTGTGCAGCTGCCAAGGACAATCCCTCCAGCCACAGAAGAGCCTGCCAGCCTCGATTCCTGGGAGCAGGAGAAGCTCATCAGGGGCAGGGAGGGGAGTGCTGGGGGCAGCAATGGGGAGCATGGGAGACAGGAGAGCAGAAAATGAATTGAGGACAGAGAGGACGTCTCCAAAGAAAGCCAGAAAGCACCTACACATAGTATATAAATAAATACTTCCCTGTCCCTAATTTTGACACATGTGGAAATAGACTTTTTCTGCTGTGCATGTTGGTGGATCTGGGGGTGGATCTCAGCAGCTGCAAGAGGAGCACACATTCCTCAGTGACTCCCTTCATGTCAGGCTGGAGGCAAGGAGAGACCTGCAGATGTCCACCCACTGCTCCTTACTCAGCTCCTGCACACCCAACAGTCAAAAAGCCCCAGATATTGGGCAATTTAGCATCCCCAGAAACAAGGCAGGAGTCTGCCCACAAACATCTCAAAACTCTATTTCCTTTCACTGAAGCAACTTCTACCCCTCAAGGCTGGAAGCTTAACAAAAAATCCATAAATGGGATCTACTGTTTCAGGGTGTTTTCCAAAGAGAGAACACCTGTGAGCACGTAGGAGGAAAAACCATCCGCTCAAGCTGAGGCACCCAGGAAAAGGACCCACATCAAGCCCATCATTTCAAGCCAATGTAATTTTCCTAGAACTGGTAGGGATTTAGGTTAATCTGACTTACAGATGGGGAGAGGCTCTCACGTGGGGTCAGGCACAGGAGCTCAGTGTCTTTAGGACAGGCAGTAGTCTGAGCATGACGCTGGCAGTGAGTCACGTCAGCTCCTCATCCGGGCGGCTGAGGTTTCACAGCACGGAGTCAGCAACTTCTCAGCTCCAGTTAAAGCACAGAGTGAGCTAAATATGAAAAGACAGCCTGAAGCCAAGCCTCTAAAAGCTGAGAATACATAATTTGATGCTAAAGTAGGTCTTGATTTCTACTGAGCTGGCTCTCCGGTGCACATTCCTGCATCAGTTGCTTCACATTGCATCAGGCAGGAGCGTCACACTGCCACTTGTTCACTGCTTGCACTGTAGCTTGGTTTCTGAAGCAGTGAGCCAATAAGCCAGGTAGATTCAAACTTGCCACGCAGAGACTTGTGTCAGTGTTTGGGTGTTGTTTGGGCAAGCTTCCATTCAAAGCAGTTTATTTTCCCCAAAGCTTTAGCAAGGAAGTAAGTATGCTAAAAGGGCCAAGACACACATGGCCTATCCATCAGCTTCTTCCCTCTGGATGAATGACATTAACACTATAATCCATCCATCTGGCATATCTGAAAATGGTTCAGGATCCATTTCTGTCAGCCCTTCTTTGATGGTTTCAAATGCAGGTACCCAAGCCAGAGGACACAAGGCTTTTAGAGGGGTTTCATTCTACCAGTCCTACCATCTCCTGAACCTCCCTTCACCTGCTGCTCGATGGAAGATGAATGGTCCACTTCAGATAGTAGAATTTAGGGTCAACCTTCCTTTAAACCAACAAGCTAACCCCCAAAACGGCTGGGTACTGTACCAAACAACTTCAGCAAAACTTAGAAACCACTGCTGATGCTTGTGTCTGCAGGGAGCTTGACACAGCAAAGGGTCACTGTAGGGCCCCAACACAATAGTGGTTTTGCTCCCTTTGGGGAAAACCCAGCATCTTGGGGTCTTTTCTGCACAGAGCCAAGGTGACAGAGGCAAGGCCTCATGGGGCAGCAGAGAAACACTGACCTGGTTAACACTTGCACATGCACATATCACATTAACATATACTTTTCTTTCTATTTCTCATCTGGTTTCATGAAATTAGACGGAGGCACCACACTAGGCTCTGCATATAGGCTAGCAAATCACTCACCACATGAACTGGGGTTGTCTGGAAATCTTATTTTTTTTCCATTAGGAACAAGAGACTGTTGTAATTCTGGCAACTGAGATGAGCTGAGGGCATCAATTTCCATGCAAATCCCTATGATATCAGTCTGATTATGCGAGAAATAAATTTCAAAAACACAAGAATTGGAGAAAAGCCAAAGAACAGGAAAATGGGAGGCTGAGCCCTTAACTGAGCAAAGCTGAGAGAAGTCACTTTTCCTGCCTTCTCCCTTTAGCATGGTCAGTTGGCAACCACAGATCACTACCATGTAGTAATGCTCCTTCGTGATAAAAAAATCTACATTTGCAAGGCTGGCAGGTCTGTCATCCTGCTATTTGGTTCCCACAAAAGCCAGGAAAATTTATTTATCTTGAAGGTATTTATAACTTTGAAAAGATACAATAGAACTCGTCTGGCTTTAAGAATTGATCTGTTAATTGTAGAGGAAACATCTGAAATTATCTCAGTGATTTAACAGACACATACTGCAGATGCATTTTTATGTACAGATATAAAGCAGGAATTGCTCTTTTGGGATCCCAGTTTCCAGTCTGTTAGCATGGTACTGCATGCAGACACACCAGCTCGTGTAACTCTGCCTCTGAAAGCTCTTCAGAGAACTCTGTTGTGTGCCAGAAACTGAGAAAGCAAATCATTACAGCCTGGCACCCTCAAAATCCTACCTTGCCTTTTCCCTGCTTCTGCAACTTCACCTCTGCTTCTGAGCTCTTCTTTTAAGGACCAATACCATCCTACTTCAGGCCAGGCTTTTATGTATATGCATATCTGTGCACAGCAAGCCCCCAAAGGAAGGGCTTTCCTCAAGGAACTGGGTCAGTTCAGAGTCTGTTTCCCATTTTGGACATCATCATCACCACACCAACTGCTCACCCTGGATGGAAAGAGAAAAGAAGACTGAGAAATAAGAGCTGCCTGGAAATTTTTCCATCAAAGTCTAGACACGTCATTATGGGGAAAAAGTCTGCAACAGAGGTGCTCTGAAAGTAAAAATTCCTGAATAAAAAAAAAGTATCTCAGAGAAGGTTTCCAGAAATGTTTGGGTGATTTTGTTCTCCCTTCCCCTCATTTCATGAGGTGCTAACGATGGTATGTCACAAAATAACACAGAAGCTGAACTGTCTTACTGTATTTTGAATATCAGCCAATAATCAGAACCAATTTAAGCCACTTTTTTTTTAACATCAGGCTTTTGTTACATGGGAGCCAAGAGACATTTCAAAACAAGGATGTTATTCAAAATACATAGGGAAGTCTGCCTCATTGGCTTGGTAATGTAAAATTTATTTTTGGTCAAAAAGAAGTCAGTTTTTTGAAAGGTGACTGGAAAAGCACAATTGGCAGATGCTGAATGGCTCCTTCTTATTTAACCACTCAGTCATGAAGACTAGGGAAGAATGGCAGATAGTCCAGCCATCACTGTGAGAAATGCTTGTTTTGGTCTTAAACATGAGTCCATAGACTCATGTGAGCCATTGTGGATGCATCCTATTAAAGAAACACTAAAACAGATCTGACATTTTAAATATTTAAATGTTTTTCAATCCAGATTGCCCATTGTTTGGGTGCTTGTTCACTTCCCCTCCATCTCAATCCCTGATAGGGATAAATAAAGTAACACAAACACCAGGTCCCATCCTCTGAAATGGAACCATTTAATAATAAAGAAAATTTTAAACAAACAAACAAACAAAAAACCCAAACAACAACAGATGTCAGATTCCAATAAACTGTGTTTTGGTGCTTGCTGCTGCTCTAGCACAGCCAAGGCATGTGCAAGGCTGCAGCTGAGCCAGGCATGGCAGGGGGGAACAGGAGCAGTCACACCACAGCCACACTTGGCCACTGAGAAGGGATGTGATGAGGGAGCTGCTGCCCCTCGATGCACAACAAGGCATTGATGATGCTGAGGAAAGCCAGAGTGCATGAAGCAGTCTAAATGCTTATACACTTTTCCAATGGCCCCACAAATCAGGGGAATGGGGCCAGCTGGGATGCAGAATGTTTAAAAACCTGGGGAGATGAGCAGGGTCTCATTTAGCTCAGCTCTGACTCTGGCTGCTTTCTGCCTCTGAGGTTACAGGCAAGGGGCTCTCGTCTCTCACAGTTCTTTCCCAGAGAAGACCATGTGAATTTTGAGCCACAAAAGAAGATCAAGGAGGAAAAGAAATCTCCAACCTCTAACTGTGTCTCTCTTCTTTCCTTTTGCCTTTCTGTGGATGGGCCAGCTGTCAGACAGCCTGTAACACCCATCTTTTGGTCTGATTTGGGAAGACCACTCTGTAAGAAAGGGTTTTGTTGGATACAAAGAGATGTAGAGGGAAAACCATTCATGGGAAGCGTTTTTTGTTGAGAGGTACCTTCACAGCTGGTGAAGGTCCATTTCAGTAATGCATTTCATCAGGGATCAAGTGTTTCTTTATACCTTCGTGGTCAGTAGATTTGTAAATAAACACGTCCCTGATGAAAGCATTACTGAAAACACTAAACAAGGATACTGATGGATTTCTGATAAGTTTCTCAAAACTCTGTGAGTTTCTTCTGCAGTCATCTGGGCTGGAGTTACCCAGTAGCAAGCTCAGGAAAAACGCACCAAGTTGGTTCTCTTAATTTCATTCAACAGGGCT
The DNA here is from genome assembly GCA_013400855.1 of Buphagus erythrorhynchus. NCBI lineage: Eukaryota > Metazoa > Chordata > Aves > Passeriformes > Sturnidae > Buphagus > Buphagus erythrorhynchus. Next base: position 190 of record VZTT01014920.1, on the reverse strand, counting down.
CAGGAGTGTCAGACACGCTTGCTATGGCAAGACATTTTCTACAAGATTATTTAAAGATGCAGTGCTGTGAGCAAGAAGCTCTAATCCTAAACTCAGCATTAATGCAGTCTTTGGATCACCCATGGACACAGCCAGCCTCCTCTGGCCAAGCACCAAACTTTCACCTCTCCCTCCAAACTGGGGCTGCTGT
>VZTT01014919.1:65433-82206 GCA_013400855.1 Buphagus erythrorhynchus | reverse complement strand
GAATTAGTTGATATAGGAATTTTAAAATTCCTACATCAAGCAAATTTTAAAAATTGATAAAGGAATAGGGAAAAAAAAGTTTTGCTGTTTGGTTTTTTTTTCCAGCTAAGAGAGTAGCCACAGTTTTTATTCTTTCAGTGTCATTTAAGGCCAATCTGTCTACATACAATTGAAAGCACTTAATGAAGTGCTGAAAGTACATTTAGTTATTTAAGGGTAAGACTGACTATGTTGTGTGAGATATAGTACAGACTGTGTCTTTAGCACAGGATTTGTGAAGTGGACACATGCCAGAAATCCACCAGATGTAATAAATTGTCTTGGGAAGTTACTCTGTTAAATAATTGACAGTAACCTGAGGCTGAGTATTCATGAATTTATTCAGCTTAAGTGGATGTCTTAAAAAATCGTTTACATTTGGGTATTTGAACGATATTTTATGTAAGAGTGAAACTCCCTTCTGAGCCTGGAAAGATGATCATTACAAACCAGAGCCTCTTGAGGCTGCCACCTACCGGGACAGAGGGAAAACACACGGAGTCCAGGCGGGGCAATCCAGTGCATCAGTGCTTCAGCATTTATGCCATCTCGAGAAAGTTTAGGTGGATTCCCCTCCTCACCCCCCGCCATTAAATTTAGGAAAATATTCAGGATCAACACGGGTGAAAAATCTATTTTTCAGACCAAAACTCTCCGTTATTTGAGAAGTATTTGCAAATACAATTTTTAAAGTATTTGTGAATGCCAGTGCAAGATCACATTTTCTAGAATTGTTGAGACGTGTGTCCCTGAAGGTACATATATTCAGCACATGCGAAATCATCCTTGGCAGCTCTACAACTACAATTCAGGCACTACCTGCACAGAGCCTTAGCTGTGGGATCTCAGGGTTAGGTTGAGATATTAGTAGAGATATTAGTTTTGATACATAACTGAGCAGTCCTACCAACTAAGTGGTTTAGAGAGATCCTAACTTTCCATTTATCATGTGGATAATAAATATGACTAATGCTTCTGGATAGATTTGATTGCATGTGATAAAAAAATCCCAGAATTGGACTAGAGAAAATATCAAAAATTTGGTTAAAGAAAAAAACATGAGATAAAGTGATTCCAATATTCAGTCTAAATAGAATTGGGGGAAAAAAAGTTAAACCTCTTAGCAATTAAAAAGCCCTTAATCATCAGAATAAGTGAAAATAATTTCCTGGGTAGATGTTGAAACAGTTAGTTGGAATTTGCATCAGTTCCGTACTGTTTTTTATGTTCTTCTGACTTGTCAGAGTTTTTCTACTTCACAATTTTTAATAAAGCATATTTTGCATATTTTAAAAAGAAATATTATACCCTTAATATTTATTTAGAGTACAACTAAAAGAAACCCAGAGATGTGATTTTGGTGTGTAGAGATGTATCACTGTACAAATTTTCATGAAAACATCATTTTCATAATGCATCACACAGAAGATAAAGGACCAAATAGTTACCTTAAAGTCAGAGCTGATGCTGGCAGTGTGACACAAATCTTTATTATCTTGCAGGTATGTATACTCTGAATTTCTCCTGAAACTCAACATCACAGTGATAGAATTTGGTCTACATTCTTATTATCTCTGCATCAGGACTTTACAGAGATCAAAAGGGATACACAGTTTGACTTCTGACACTTTGCTTCCACTGGACTTCTTAATTGCAGTAGCTGTTACTTGTCTCCACTGTTGTGAAGGTCATAGAACAATTTCCATGATATCCTGGTGTTCTCACAACTTTCTGACACATCTCCCTTTGCAGCTGAAGTGTTCTGTGCTTGGTCTCTGTACCAAGAGAAAAGTCCCTGTGGTTAGCTTAAAGTCCTGACAGAATTAAAAGAAACATATGTTCTTTTTAAGTTGTCCTTTTTAAACTGCAGACCAGAAAAGTTACACTATTAAGAGCTGCTGAAACAATGGTCCAGGCTTCTATGGAGTAAATGACATGAGACAAACTGTGAAGTTTTTATGAATCTGCCATGTCTGCTCTAAGCTGGCACTTTGTGTTAACAGTGATGAGATAACGGAATTGTATTTTGTTCCTATGTCTTCACTTCATAAAACTCCTAGTTAAAAAAAAAAAAATTTACACTGAGACCTAAAATATTAATTAATTCATTTTCATTTTTTATCTCAGAGGACCTTAAAATCACATTTTCACATGTGGAAGGGTGGTATAATAATTTAATTGTTAAATTGGAGAGTTGTAGTTGATCGTGTTAAACCTACTTTACAGCTGTTCTAAGTTGTAAATAACTGAAAAAAATAAAAGCTGGGAAAAGCAAGTATTTTCTCTTTTCCCAACCAAGTCCCAAATAAGTCCACCCAAGTTGCTTCTGATCATGTGAACTCATAGCCCATATTTTTTGATCAGCCATAACTTGTATTTGTTCCTAGCTATGAAATTTTTAGGCAGGGTAACAAGGAAAAGAGAGGAGATCAAAGAGGAATTTTCTTAGAATTTAGCTCAATCTCCTATGAAATATGACTGTAACTGACTGGCTTGATCCAGAGTTTATTTTGTTTTCCCCTTTCCCTTTCCCTTTCTCTTTCCTTTTCTTTTTCCTTTCCATTTGGGACAATCGTGCAAAACCAACAGAATAATGATGGAAGTATTTTACAACAAACACAATTTTGTTGATTAGCATGACACCCAAATGTAAAGTAGATGTGGGAAAACTTCCAGGATCCAAGATATTATTAATAGTTTTAGTAGTCAGTTCGGAATACTGAAATATAAGTTCCTAGGTTTGGGGTATTTTTACGTATGAAAAATCTAAATAATTTATTCTTTAATAATTTAATTTCAAGATAAAAGCTGAGGGTTTTTCCCTAAATTTCTTCTGATTAATCAGCAAATACTTTATGGTGAAGAAAATACCCATACTCAGAATTTTTCTAAGTTATTTTTCTTAAAAACCTTAAAAAACCTATTGATCTCATAGATCAACAGGAAATCTGGAGAAATGTTCGTATAAATACATTTGGGTTGGTATCAGAAGCACGGTTGGTCTTTGTGTTCTTTGGAACTGAGGAGCTGCTGATTTTAGGAAATTTAAAAGGAGCATAGTCCTGTATAATGGATGCATTATGCTCTCCCACAAGTATTCTTTCTAAAAAACCCCAAAGCATTCATCTCATGAAATGCAAGGAATAAAATTGTTGGGTTTTAAAAAAAAACGATATGAGGCCATAGTTAACTAGACAACTTATGAGAAGATAATTAAATATATTCATTTATGACTTTCATATATTAGATCAACTCCTTAACTGACATAAACAAAGACTTTATTACTGATCTCAGAGGAATTACATGCCTGGAGAGATATACTGCTCTACAACAGTACTACAGTATCTCATAAGAACATGGCTTTTTGTGATGGCTGAGCTCTTATGTTTATTGTCACTGTCTTAGAAAATTGTGTTCCCAAAAATAATAAAAACCATGATGCTTAAGATTTTTTTTTTGTTTCAGATGTCATATTCTACTCGGATGTATGTCATGTTTTGTGTCTATGTAAAGCATTATATCTTAATCCAGTTCATTTAATAAAAGGCAATAAGATTTTTGAAATTCAAGGAGTACCATTTTAAGGATAGCTATATTTTTTCTTAGGTTGTGGGATTTTATTCAATTAAATGTACCACAGGTGACTTGGGTAGTCACTATGTTCACAAACCCATGACTTTCTTTCTGAGCTTCACTGGACATTACAAGAAATTAACTTAGGAAAATAAATTGCCTAAAGCAAATTCAAAAATAAAAAAAAATGATACCAGAAAATCTGGCTTTGCTGGCCCAACAGATAATGGAGATATATGCACTTAATCTCTTTTATCTACAAGAGTATATAGTTGATTATGCTGATTTCACAGTGATAACTGTGATTATTTTGTTTTGTATTGAATTCAGAAAAAGAAACCATCAAGAAATGAGAGTTCTCATGAACTACATACTGTATGCTATGAAAAGGGACGATTATTAGTTATACGTAGTTCTTAGAATATTAACTGACTATATTATTCAGTGTCATTTTATTATTCATCTTAGAATCAATTAAACAACCGTTAATAGCAGAGGAAAGTTGTCACTTATATGCTTGTCTGTCATCCCACAGACTTTAGCATTGTTGTTTACATTCAACCAATGAAAGAAAGTCAAAATAATTTAACTACACAGCTACAAATACCAAAAAACGTCCATCCCTTTGCAATCCATGTGCAAAAGAAGAAAAATATCAAAGCCATAGTCTGTAGGTAATGGACTTTCAAGGACAGCATGTTTCTATAAATGAAGTTAATTGGGCAGTATTCAGTCTTGCTCATCTTAGTGTTGAGCAGCATTTCAGAGCCCTACACAGTGAATGGTGAAGGCTGTTGATTTTTTTATGATATTTCAGGATGCCAAGTGGTAAACAAAAATTATAAAAGGCATAATACAAAAAGGAGTCCATGCAGAGCTACATTCACTGCTTTGCATTTGCTGACTCACAGAAACTGATTCCAGTTGTATTCTCATGATGATAGCTTATGATAATAAAAGGACTCCCTAAATAATTTCAGTCCTTGCATTCATTCTGGAGCTATTTTTTTAAAAATTCTGTGAGAATTGCTTCTAGCATGTGCAGCTCTTACTAAAATATGTATTAAATAAATGGCTCAGAGCACAGCTGCTCTGAGTTCTGTCTTTATCACAGACAGAGTGGCTTTCATTTTATCCTGAGTCCACGGTATCTGGGGAGTGCGGATACCACATACAGCCTGTGTTTTAATATGTGTATTTTAAAAAGATAGAGCGAGATTCATCTTGCTTGCTGTGTTTTAGAACTCAATTTCTCAGCTAATCATTCAGTATGAGCTTCTGGGATGCTGTTTAACTGATGTTGCAGCACAAATTTATGATAAGGCAGATAAAATGTGCCTGTAAGTCCCACTTTTTTCCTGTTGACTCTGAAGGGAGCCTTAGGTGACTAGAGAGATCTGCAGTCTGAATGTGTGACATTAGTTGATATAATTAGACATTTACACTGTGATTCAAATCATGGTAGGCATAGCTGAAGAGTGAAAGCCCCAAGATTCTAGTAGTACAGTGTAAAAAATAGCTTTATAGAAAATTGCAAGTAGTTTTAAAGTCATGCTGGGTGGAATGATCACTCGAGGATCATTCCATTGCACCAAAACCACTTGCCTTTTACTTCCTCTTTTCCCCTTGAATTCTCTCCTCACTGGAAGGTAGCAAAGCAGAATATTTAGAATATATCTGGTTTTAATTACAAGAAATGACACTAATTTAAGTTCTCACTTAGAAAAAGCTGTTCATTTTTTTCCCAGTAGGAGAAGTAAGGGACCATTAATTATGTCCTTTTTTTTTTTTTTTTTATTTCACTAAGCTATGCAAGCCTGGTCTTTGGGGCTTCTTTCTTCTTCCTCTTAAGCCCACATGATCTCCTCTACGTCTATTTGAAATTTTGTTTTATGAACAGCCCCTTTCTTCAACAGGCCCGTCAGAATTATGCACAGTTCCTCAGATTCTCAGCAGGACAACAGAACTAAGAGCTTGTTAGCTGGAAAGGATTGTATTTGCTTTGGCTGTGCTATGGTGGCAACACATCGGATGGGAGAAAAAAATTGTTTTTTGTCCTCTTTCATTTTGAGGCTGTGAAATTTTCAGTTCAGAGTATCAGTTTTCTTGTAGGGGTCTCTGAATGCAATCTACCATTTTTCAGTTCTAAACTTCCCATTTCATTAATCCAGCCTTTAATACTGGTTCCAGTATTGAACATCCCGATTACACCATATTCAAAATCCACCTACAGCTCCCAGCTTTTAGCACGATGCTCCTACAAACAAAATTTTATAAAAAAAAACAGTTTCAGGAATGATCTGGAATAATGTATTTTTCCCCTGTTTTCAATCTGGATGGTGCAAACTTCCCTTTCTGCACAACTGTTGCCCCCTTCACCTTTAGGAAGTAATTTACTAAGCTAAATTAATTTACTAATTCATCTACTAATCTCAGTGTCCTTGTGTAAATAACAAGCTTCTCAATTTGGCATAACATCAAATGTTTTACTAGATTTTATAGAATTGAGATATTTTTCACCACTTTCATCCAGTCCTCTGTTTGAGCCTGCAACAATTTTCTCATTTGGCAGCTGACTCTCATCACTGTGAACAAAATGGTAGAGTTCAGCATAGATAGAGCCATTTCATGATCCCCTTCTCTGTGAACTGCTCCTAATGCTAGTTTTGTTTTGATAAAGGAGGAACAAATAAAACATCGCATCTGAATGAAAGCTTAGTTATTAAATGCACTGAACTATTTTACCCTTGTTATTTTGTAGGAGCTGCTTAGCACAGTGATAATGATTCACAGTATTGTGACTAGGTATAAAAATATCTAAAATAGTTTGGCTTATAGATAAATTAAAGCATTGCATAATTCTATAGCCCAAGTCCATTTATTTTACAGAAGTGTATGAGAACAAGGCTTTTAAAAACAGATCCCCTTTCCATTCCAGGGTTACAAATTAGGGAAGATGACTTTATGATAAGTATCTGCACCGGAAATATCTATGTTGTTTACTAATACCACTGATGGAGTAAAGATTGAATTTCTAGGGAATTTGTTACAGAAATACAGGAGGAAGACCAATAATATTCTTAGTGATGAGTAGGTTCTGGAATGAAGAAATTATAACTCCTTTAGAATGATAATGAATAGATTCTGCTCAGGATTTCATAGTCATTCAGAGTTGTAATTTCTTTATTATCTTTCAGCCAGTTTGTGCCCAAGAAGTTTAGCACTTCCACCCCTCTTCAGTCCCCCAAACTATCTGCCTGCCATCCCATGCACTGGCACAAAACACTTGCAGGCAGTGCAAGACTGGTTTGTAGGACAAATGCACTTAATCTATGCCACAGTCTCTCACTGATGGAAAAAAATCTAGCAGGGATTCTGTTGGAGGAAGGCTTTTTAAGTTTTAGGATACAGTCCTCTTAAAGCTAACATTTAACTACCTGTAAAATCAATGGAGAAAAGAAGGTGCTATTGAAAGACTCCTGAGAGAGATTTGTTCAGTATTCTAACTTTGAGTGTAGACACAAATGAAGTTATCCTGGGAGAAAAGGAATGTGATTCATAAATAGTTAAGACAGATTTCTTACCCTGAAAATGCTGTAAAACTCATGCTTTAGATTTATTCTGAAATAAAACTATATCCTTGTAAGTATTTTATAGCTTTTGAGGTAGGTCTGGTCTTCATCCCCTAAAGTCAATGGCACTTCTCTATAATTTTATTTTTTTTCAGAGTATAAGAAAAAATCCTTTGTCATATAAACTGATGTTGGGAAAGATATTTGAGAAAATTATATATCTACAAAACATTTGAGTAAACTCTCTTATTCTTGTTAAATAGCAAACTTGATTTACCTTTTTTTTTTTTTGTTGTTTTGTCTCTATATATTTCTTTATGGGAGAAAACCCCCCCAAATATGCACAAATATGCGCACTATTTGGCACAAAGTCTAAATTCACCGCACGGGCCTAGAATATAATGTTAAATGGCAATTTGGGAGTAACCGAGCCGGGGCAGCGCGGGATGCTGTGTGTGCAGCAGGTCCGGGTTTGTCGTTTCCGCGGCGGGCGCTGGATGGCAGCATTGACCAAGGCACGGCCAGACACCCCCCGGAGAGCCCTGCCAAAACATTCCCTCCTGTTTTCCCCTTTCCAACAAGAATCCACATTAAATATTTATCGGAAAAGCATGCAAGTTCCAGGGCTTATGACTTCATAAAATCTGTTTGTGCGAGCGGTACAGGAAAGGGCAAATAGTGCTTTCGAAACGGAGATTAATTAAAAGCCCGTGAGAATAAAGAGAGGGGAGCGGAAAAATTCTTGATATAGAACTGATGTAGGTGGAAGGGATAAAGGATACACACGTCTCAAAATGAGGAGTAAAGGTTAGAGAGGTCACAGGGAATGCCAGAAAAAGCAGTGGAGATTAGTGGAAATTCATGGGGTATCATAAGATTTTGAGTAAAGGATCTGGGCATCAAACCAACAGATTTTGCTTCTTATGTATCAGAATTACCGATCATTTAACTGACTCACCTTCAGTGACCTACTACTATTTAAAAAGAAATTTTGAATTCAAGCTTTGTATTTTCTTTATAATTGACAAGGATGAAATCATAAGCTATGCAGTCGTTGCCCAGTGCCTGGGTTTTCAAAATGAGTCATTACAGTTTATTTGCTTGACTCATGAGATGGTGAGGGCAAAACGACTCACCCACCTGAGTCACTCCCAAATCTTAGCAACACTTGCTTCAGGACAGCTTTTTACCTTGAAATCCATCTGCCTGCATACCTGTCACAGAACTGCTGGTCAGACTAATTCGCAACAGGATGCTAAAGCTGCCTGCCAAGCCATCACCTCTGTGCAGCTAGTGCTAATAAACTGGTCAAAATGCTGTGAACTCCTGTCTGCAAACTAGGGTGACCGCTGTCTTTGTGACCATAACCCCCTTGTACACTGGAGAGCAAAGAATAAATGCCCTATTCAATCTAACAAGTCTCTTTAGCTTGTTTTTTTCTGCTTAGCAGAAAAAGCAAGTGGTGGTGATGAATCAAAATTTTATTACAGTGATGAAATTACCATGAAGTTTGTGCACAACATAGTCACAAAGCCATAGACTGAAAAGAGGTTTTGGTTACTTCTGGTCAAAGTGGGAGTTAGTTTTAGGTGGATTTAGTGTGTTGACCCTGGCTGGATGCCAGGCACTCACCAGCACTGCTCTCTCACTCCCCTCTGCAGCTGGACAGAGGAAAGAAAATATAATGGCAGGTTCATGAGTTGAGATAAGGACAGAGAGATTGGACTCACTGATTACTGTCATGGGCAAAAAAGGCTAGAATTAGAGACATGAATTAAATTTCTTACTAATAAAATCAGAACAGGATAATGAGAAGTAAAACAAGCCCTTAAAAACACCTTCCCCCCACTCCTCCCTCCTTCCCAGCCCCACCTCCTCCCCCAGCAGTGTAGACAGATGGGAAATGGGGATTTATGGTCAGTTCATCACACATTGTTTTTCCCGTTGCTCAGGGAGAGGAGTTCTTCCCCTGCTCTGGTGTGAGGTCCCTCCCACAGGAGACAGTTCTCCATGAACTTCTCCAGTATGACTCCATCTCACAAGCAACAGCTCTCTGTGAACTGCTGCAATGTGGGTCACTCTTCCACGGGGTGCAGCCCTTCAAGGACAGGCTGCTCCAAGCAGGGATCCCTCATGCATTCACAAGTCCTATCAGGAAACCTGCTCCAGCATTTCTTCTCTCTCCACAGGTCCGCAGGTCCCTGCCAGGACCCTGCTCCAGCACAGGCCATCCCCATGGGGTCACAGCCTCCTCTCAGGCACCCACCTGCTCTGGTGTGGGTCTCTTCCAGGGGCTGAGGGTGGATCTCTGTGTCCCCATGGCCCTCCATGGCTGCAGGGGCACAGCTGCCTCACCATGGGCTGTGCCAGGGGCTGCAGGGGAATCTCAGCTCCAGCACCTGGAGCACCTCCTGCCCTCCTTCTGCACTGACCTTGGTGTTTCCAGTGTCTGAGTTGTTCCTCTTGCATATTCTCATTCCATTCCTCTTTAGCCACAATTATATCTGCACAATAACTTTTTTTCTCTTCTTAACTATGTTATCCCAGAGGTGTTCCCACCATTCCTGATTGGCCCAGCCTTGGCCAGCAGTGGGTCCATCCTGGAGCCAGCTAGCGTTGGCTCTGCTGGACATGGAGGGAGCTTTGGGCAGCTTCTCACAGAAGCCACTCCTATAGGCCCCCTGCTGCCAAGGCTTGGCCATGCAAACCTCATACAGTGGGACTGGAAGTGACATGGTTCTGCGCTGTGGCTGCTTTTCCTGTTCCCCAGCAGCTGTGCTGGCAGCCTGCACTGGCCAGCTCTGATACTCCTTGGGTCTGTGGCCTTGAACCCAGCTGCTGAGGAAGTGTGGGAGTGTAGCTGCTGGGTTAAGGATTTAACCCTTTGGAGCGGTGGAAATACGACACACAGCTACATGGTCCCTCTCTTGATAAGAAAGAGAGACATTTATTAAGAACATGATTTGTACTTTTTATAGTATGCTCCACAGAGCATACTATAGTCAGTATGCTCTGGATAAGTCAGTAGCTCATTGGATAATTGAGAGAACACCCATGGGACAGCGCTTCAGGACGAGTCCCACAGTTGGTACCAGGTGTTAATGTTATTAATTCCATTCTATTTTGACCAAGTTATCATCCTGGGAGAAAGTCTCCCTAACTGAAGCTGACACAATATCAGCTTGGGAAGAAGCTGTGAGAGAACCAAGAGAAACTCCAACAAGGGAATGATTTTCCTGGCTGTAATTTTCCTAGGCATCCAACAGTGTCCACATAGGAAGAGAAAGAGCTGGGAGAAATTAGGGAGAAGTAGGGATGCTCCTGCTTCCCACCCTTAGGAAATGCTCAGGCCAGAGCTATCATGTCTCTGGCTGGACTCATTCCTGCTGATGCTGACCCTATCTTGCCAACCTGATATCCTGGCTTGGCCTCAGCCTATCTCCATCCCCATTCTGTCCCCATCCCCAGGGATGTGCCCAGTGCTAGGGCCTGAGGCTGCCCCAGTGCCCTAAGTTGTCCTGCTCTTGGCAGGGGGCTGTAATGATCCTTGGCTGGCCAGCCCTCATCCCTCTGCCTGGTGGGGAGCCCTCAGCCTGAGGAAAATCTGGATATGCAAGAGTACTGAGGAAAGCAATTTCGAAATCATGCTTGAACACAAAACTGAGTTGTCCATGCTGTGTGCCACTAAACACTCAATTCCCACTCTGAAGTGCATTAGCAGCAACACTGCACATGAACCATGGGGAGAAATTCATTGTCACACTCTGACCAGAGCAGGAGAGGCCTCACACAGAGCACTCATTCCACTTTCAGCGCCAGGTGTTAAAGAAGACATAAATGGTTTAGACAGAATTCACAGGACAAAAAATAAAATACACTAAAAGGTTTGGAAAGGATGAAGCAGGCAGGGGGAAAGCCTGCTCTGCACTGTTTGATCTTGAAGATGGTTAAGATGGAATTTTTAGGAAATGATCAGTTATACAGAGAAAATTGTATGACACTAGTTTAATTGGAAGAAAAAAAAAAAAGCTTTATTTTTAGTATGAGAAGTGTTATTCTAAGTTTGAGAATGGTGTAACACTGTGAGACTAGTATGTGGTTCACTGAATTTTTGCACAGTAAATATAGAGAATGATTTATCTCCATAATTTCTGGTCTCTTGATATATCTTCCACACCCTCGTTTCTATGGCATGTCAGATACGAAGCACTTCTATTTTTTAAATTTTATATTAATACTTGTTTAATATTTTTTCTTATTTCTCTAACATTAGTGCCAGTTCTCCATTGTAAGGAGAGATCATTTAGTGGAACTGTTATGATGGAACTTCACACTAGAATGCATGCACAGCTCAAGCCCTCAAGAGCAAGGTCATCCTTAATTACACTTCATTAACTGCTGTTAAAGTTCCTTGAGATATTGCAACATAGGTATCAGTAGCATCAAGTACACATCATTGCGAGATATTTTCTGCATTACCTGAACTGCACTCCAAGGTTATAGCTTGGAATTTTAATAATTAGAAGCTCAATGATATCTTGCAGCATCAGGAAACGTATCTGTTTGGTGAGTAGGCAAAAGACAGCTAGCCTATTTTGTGGCTGAGGGTTGTGTTTATGGCTTAATAAAACATGGCCTGTAGCTTTATTATAGCAATCATCCTTGTGGATTCTTTTTTGTTGTTGTTGTTGGGGTTTTTTTTGTTTGTTTGTTTTGTTTGTTTGGTTTTGTTTTGTTTTGTTTTGTGACTACAGTTGGTTTTTTCTTTTCCTCTGCAGAATAAAAAGACTGTATGGTTTTAGAGTATGTTGTCATCCCTATAGATTTTTACAGAATACCGTGACAGCAATACTGGATTCTGTAAGATGGTTTAAAGCTCCATAGGAAGCTTCTTGTTCTAGTTATTCTAAGCCATCTTAGTGCAAGAGAGACATATTCCTCGTGTCGAATTCTCGCTGTATATAAAGGTTATTTTTCCACATTAAATTCCATAAGATCATTACACTGAAAATATTGCTGCATAGCCAAAATCAACTTGAAGTAAAAAAAAAAACAAAACACCCCAATATGTATTTTATTATTAAAGAAAGATAGAATAAGAAGCCAGAGAACAAAAGGACTAGAGGAATAAGAGTTCTTCAGTTTTTGTGGTTCAGTTTTTACATTTAGCTAGGAATGGCATAAAACTCTAATTCTTCTCTGTTTCTCCCTGTTTTTCTGTTTTGTCAGTACCACCTTTACTTTCCATTCTGATCTTTTATTTCTTGATTTCTAGGTTAAAAAAATTTTAATATACGGTATCAAAAGATATTTTTGTTTTTGTGATTTCAATGCTGAAATTGTTGCAGTTTGCTTTTAAAACAAATATCTGTGTGATTGTTACATGTTGCAATCAACTCTAAATGCTATACATTAAAATAAGAACAGTGTCAAACCCAATAAAAATAACATAAAAATGTCATTTCTCTAAATTATGACAATGCAGGATTCTACCAATAAATATTTTGTTAGTGCTCCTAATACTGCTTAGATATTTACTCTGCCACAGCATGGGAATGCTGCAAAATTGTTCTAGCTACTAATCTCAAATAAACCATTAGATGGCAATGTTCACATGGCAGTACCTTTGCAGCACTGCTGGAAACTTTAAGGCATTGCGTATTTCTATACATTCATTTATTTCTGATTCTAAGCATTAGTATTTTATCACTTTTCCACTTTTTTTCCCTTCGTTTTCCTTTTAATACAAGGCTAAAAGAAGCCAGACATGAATAAAACCCCTGAGGTTCTCTTCCTGTAATGTCATGCACGGCAGGACTGCTTCAGAGCTGCAGCTTAGTCTTTATTATTATAGTTTCCCCAATAAAACTTCATTTAAGTAATCAGGGCAAGGCCAGGCAGAGCATCAAGTAGTGCAGATTTATGCACACCTTAGCTGTGTAATGAGGCATGAGGCAAAAGACCATCACCACCTCATCTTTTTTTTTATAATGCAAATAAAATAGCCACTTAACAAAATTAAAAGTTGGAATTTTAATGTTTAGATCTCAATGTGATTGAGCTTTAATATCCTTAGATTTTAAAAATATTTTGAAAATATGATAACAAATTTCTGGCAAACTAATTCCTGTGTATCTCTGAAGTTGTTTGATTGCAATTAATTTTCTTCTAATATGTTAATATTATTATTAATTTGTTAGGTCTTTATTTTAAATTTTAATCCAAAAAGGTTCTGTGTTAGACTTGTATATTGCTTCTTTCTGCCTTATACAGGCTATAAAGTCCAAAGATATAACACTAATAGCAGGATTCAAACTGCCTTCTCTACCAGCTTATTACAGTGGAACTTCTGGAGAGGTCATGTTAAGCTACTTGGTTGTGTTTTGTCTAAGGCTCAGCCTGTGAGGTTCAAAGAAGGGACCACATCATCCAGTGATGCAGAACAAACTAGTATTTTGGCAGAAAGCATTTGAGTATTCTCTGTGGTGATCAGAAGGGAATTGTATGAAAAGATCACATTTTGGAAACATTCAGAAAGCAAATCCCTTAGAGCCAGGAAAAGGTAGTACATTTCAAAACATAAACTGTCCATTTTTCAAAACAAGCTGTCCATAGACTCCAGTAAAGTTTTCTCTGTTAAATCTGTTAATGGGTCTGAAGGATAAAGCAGAAATGAATACTTGCAGAATATAATGAAGTCAATGCTGTTTTAAGAAGGATGGTCATTTCAGCACGTGTGTCTGAGTGTGGTGTCCCCATTATGCATGTCTGTGCTAATAAACTTAGAATTCTTAAAGAATAAGCAGAGAGAAAATAGACTGTGATGAAGGGACTGGAACATCTCACAAATGAAGAAAGGCAGAGAGAGTTGGGGCTGTTTACCCTGGAGAAGAGAAAGCACAGGGGAATCTCATCAAAGTCTATATATAGACACCTTCAGAGAGGGTGTGTTAGAGAACAGAGCCAGGCTCTGCTCCGTGGTGCCCACTGACAGAACCAGAGAAAATGGAGAAAATGGGCACGNATCTGGTTATGGTCCTGGACAGCAGACTCTATGTGGCCCTGCTTGAGCAGGGGGTTTGACCCTTCCATCCTCATTCTGTGATTCTTTGAAAGTTTTTAAGTTCTGTTTAAGTGACCCATTTTAAATGGCTAATTTAGAATCAGTCAAATGTACAAAATAGTTTTACTTTTAAAAATTATCACTTTTATGTCTATATTCTAAAATTTAAACTTCAATACTAACATTTTAATTCGATTTGATTATTCTAGGAAAAGGAAGACTGCCTTTTTCATTGTTTTCATCATATGCCTCTATTTAACTTCTGACTAAGAAAAAGGTAGAATATTATGTGGTGAAAGAAAGAAGTAAGGTCCTTCCTTTCTGTTACAGACTCCCCTATTTTATAGCTAAAAATCCTTCCTTTCTTTTAGGCAGGGTAAGGCCTGAATATGTTTTCTGTCTAAATTCTGTTAAAAAGTCCCTGCTCTTTGGACTTTGCTTTTTTCCTATATTTTCTTTTCCTTTAAGAAAAGCAGTATCTCAATGCCATAGGCATTCTGTTAGAGAAAATGAAGCACTTCACATTTTTTTACTCTCAGGATATTTCACTTGTCAGAATAGAAATATTCTTCTGCACTAAATACAGTAAAATGAACCTTCTAAATCAAGAAATAAAAAAGGAACTAGCTGCACCCTTTGATTTTCTAAATTAACGGAATGATTTAATCAGAAAAAATATTTAGTAGTTAAGGCCTAAAAATGGTCTTGGAGACATACCATGTGGACTTGAGTTTGGGTAGGATCCTTAAGGCACTCTCCCTTAAAGACTGTTCACAGTATTCATAGAGAGAGGAAAATCTATCTATTCAGAAATTTAAGGAAATACAGGGTTCATCCATGCTATCAAGCCATTTTAAAGAAAGACAACCTATTTTTTTGAAGCAACGCTTCAGTTGTTATGAATACTTTTTTTTTTTACCCTATAGCTGTGACAGTTTGCATCGATGGACCCTTTGCACCATAAATTTCAAATGCTGTCTGTAAAGTTCCCATTGTCATCACTAGCACTTTGACATGGAGACATCAAATGTGGACAGAAATGGTCACCACATAGAAATGGGTAAGGTCTGGTAGTCTGCCTTAGATATGAAACATTCAGATTTTCCACAAAATGAATGCCACAAAATGGCTTTTTTTTTGTTTCTTTGTTGGTTTGGCTTTTGTTGCTTGTTTTGTTATATTACACCTCTGTCTTAAGTGTAAAGTTATGTCAGAAAAGGTCTTTGTGATCCCCTTTGTGTATTTTTATACTGTGTTTACCAACAGCAGCTTTTTTTGTTCACCTGAGTTTGAAGTGCCTGTGAGACTGTCACTAAAAAGTAGTTTTGAAAATGATAGCCTAAAACCCCTTCAACTTCTTAACAGATGCTTTCCCTTGCTGTAGCCTGCATTAGCACTGGTCCTAGGATTTCAAAAGAAAGTCTCAAACTAGAAGTAAGATGGATGTGGATTGTGCTCTGGACCTTGTTTTCACTTCACCCTGGTATGGAACAAGATGGTGGAATCAGGAGGGGCTAAAACTAAAACGTGGTCAAAATCCCTGTTTTCCACACGGAGCCACACAACCTCATGCTGTGGTTTAACATCAGCTGGCAACTAAACCCCAGGCACCTCTTTGCTGACTCCCCCTGGCCCAGTGGGCTGGAGGGGAGAGCAGAAAGAGTAAAAATGAGAAAACTTGTGGGTTGAATTAAAGACAGTTTAATAGGTAAAGCAGAAGGTGTGCGCACTGGCAAAGCAAAGCTCATTCCCCTCAGTTGATACGCTGAGCCAAGTGCTGTGCTTCCTCTGCTCAGCTGAGGTCAGTTGTCACAGCTGTGTCCCCTCACAAATCCTTGTGCCCTCCAGCCTGGTGGAGTGGGCTGAGAGGCAGAAAAGGCCAGGAAACTCTGCAAGCATTACTTAGAAGTAAGAAAAACCTCCTTGAGTTATCAGCACTGTGTTCAGCATGTAACCAAAACATGGCCCCATAGCAGCTACTGTGAAAAAAATTAACTATATCCCAGCCAAACCCAACACACTTCTTTATGCTAACAAGCAAAACTCACCTGAGGTTATTAAATTAGTTTCCACAGCTGCTTTTCCAGGAAATTATGGAAAAAGAAACCCCAAATCCTTGGCTCGCTTTCATCATCATGTTAGCAAATATATTAAGAGAAAAAAAAAAAAGCATATATAACACATGTATTTTTCATTTCCTCGTTTGGTAAATCATACTTTTATTTAAAAATGGATTATTTTAGTGAATCCAGGATAGCTATAAACGATTGACCTATTCAATATGACTTTCCATTTTTATATATTTTGTTTTTAAATGAAGGCACAACATCATAATAAGTATTCTTTATGTTTTCTCAAATGAATGAGGGAAGCCAATACAATATCTAAGGACTGTCACAGCTGGTCTTTCAAAGCTGTTAATATGCTCATGGCAAAAAAGACAGGGAGAAGCTTTTTAATATTGCTGAGAAAACTTTGTTTGGGTGAAATCTGTTTCTCTTTTTCCGATTCTTTTTGCGCATTTAA
>VZTT01014919.1:43062-57122 GCA_013400855.1 Buphagus erythrorhynchus | reverse complement strand
AGACTATGAGTGTCTGTGTGGAGGCAAAAGGACCCATGGCTCCTTGCAGGATTATGGAACTGTCTGTGAGTTGATTTTGGGGTTTTTTGGTGTGTTTTTTTTATTTTCCATAGAAGACAGTACATCATCTCTTCTACAACATGATCCTAGAGGATTCCTGCAAGAAAATCTTGGCCTGTTGTTGCTTTCTTCTGTGTTAGGTTATAAAGGGATGACTCAAGTGTATCTCATGACATAAAGAATCTACCCACTCCTGCATTTCTAGATTTTAAATGTATGGGAGAAGCAGTGAACCTTGACTATCAAACTATTGTCTTGAAGGCTGCATCCCAGCAAATAATTTCCTTTGTCTTTTGACCAGATCTTCCTATGTGCTCATGCTGGTAAGTAAGATGCTTGACTCCATCTTCTGACTTTTTGCTAGAGTCTGATTTTTTCCATAAGGGCTCCTCTGTAACTAAGGAGAATTTAGTCATTACTGAAGGAGAACAGATATCACACTTTCTCTTTTGCTTTGAGCATCTTTTAGGGCCATGTTTGGTGATAAGCTTATTGAGTGAGTGGTGCAGATAGTGAAAAAATCAATAAGAAGTTTACAGTCCAAGGGAAAACAATAGAACAAAGGACTGAAAATAGAGGAAAATAGAAATTCTAGTTTATTTTCTTTATTAGTTCATGGGGCAGATTCTGATTTACAACAGCTGAGTTCAAAATCCTTTCTATTTAAAATGAGACTTGCAACTTTGTCACTGAAATTAAAATATCTGCTGCTTTTACTTTACTGGTGCTTTATTTCTTAAGGCAATGTTTGGTATTCTTAGTCTTGCAAAGGGGGAAGGATTGTGGATGAGTGGATGGATCCTTTTCACTGAATGGGTTGTGCAGCTGGTGATGGTAATTGTAAAGGTGAGGGATTTCCCTGTCCTTATCTGATCCCATGAGGTCTAAAATATTATTTTCTCTCCATCCTGCTGTGCAGGAGTGAGAGGGGATTGGGCAGAACATGGGAGACAATGTTGGTTTAACTCACCACATTGAGCATTGGTGAAAATCATCACACTCCATTTAAGCATAAGAAAAGTTTTTCACTGTGAGGGCCATGAAACCCTGGAGCAGATTGTTCATAGAGTCTGTGGAGCCTCCATCCTTGGAGATATTAAAAACTCAACTGGACATAGTCCTGGGCAGCCTGCTCTAGCTGCCCTGCTTTAAGCAGGAAGATTAAATTGGATGATCTCCAGAGGTCCTGTCCACCCTCAACCATAGAGTGATTCTGAGGTAGAAGTAAAGATTAGTCTTTACTCACGTGAACCTTGGGAAATCTAAATTATATATGTCGACAAGCATGAGGAATAGAATAACAATTTCACAAGAACTGGACACTTTTAAATTAAGAAAAAAAAATTACCCTTTCTTCTCTGAAGTACTAAGATTTAAATAAATGAATTATTTTGAGCTTATCTGAATGACCTTATTTAAAAGCTTTTGACATTTTATACATTTTATTCTATTTTGTACTAGTCACAGTTTAATAAATCAAAAAGATGAAATGAGAAAATAAAAAATCAACAGATTAATTACTGAAACCAGTCATAATTTTGGCAAAATATGGAATGCATTTTTTCATCTTAAATTTAATTCAAACTTGACAATAAAAAATGAGAAAAGCTCAGTTTGAAATTATAGAAGGTGTGAATAAAATTGTTTGTACCTCTTCTCCGGAAAGTCTCTGGGGAAAACCCTGATTATCTCTGTTTTTGAAGTGAATGTTCACACTGCAGAAATAATTCAGGAACGACTGAATCTGCTGTTTCCCTCAGCCAGGCATCATGCAAATAGGTCTTCCAAAAGCACAACACATCACTGAATGCCTCTAGAGCTGTAAGTGGCCATTCACAAGTTGAACAGGCTCAAAAGCCTTTCTGAATTATACTGGGAACTGCAATAATTCTCATTTGCTTGGACAGATATGCCTTTTGTTTTGTGCCTTCTCTCTTCATAATGACTAATCCTTCAAGGTCTGAAGCATTACTCATGACATAACTTATAGCTTGAGCTGGCAGTTTATACATTTTCATCAATAATGATTGTCAACCTAAAATTGACTGAAAAAACAGACTCTAAATGGTTCAAGTGTTAGCAAAAGCTAACAGTAAGAGCAGACACTTTCCAGCTTAATGACTGACATAACTACAACATGGTAATATAATCTTTGGAATGGTACCATGATTTTGTATCAAGTTTTAGTGATTTGAATTTAGTGAATTTAGATCAATGTAGTGATTTAGTGATTTCTCATTCCAGAAAAGTATTATACAATGACTGTAGATACAAGATACAAACAGAAGTTTTCTTTACTCTTGAGGTCTTCATATTAAGTTGAATCAGTTGAATTAGAGCCTGAAAGTATCAAAATCAAAATGATAGGCTTGAATATTCAGTTGCTCGCTACATTTTGATGCAAAAAGAGTAAAAGACTAAAAGAGTAAAAGAGTCTCTGTGAAACTCTTTTATTTTTGGCCTTAGGAAAGCCATTCTGCCTCCATGTCTTGTATGTGTCTCAACACTGTTTCCATGAGATTCTGCTCCATGATCTTCCCAGGGAGAGATGGGATGCTAACCATTTTGCAGTTACTTGTACCTTCCTTTCTCACCTTTTTAAGAATAGGGGTGATATTTCACTTGTTGGACCCTTACCTGGTCTTCAATCTTTCCTAATAACAATCATTATTCAAATAATCTTTAAAAAATGAAAATGTTGAGGAAATGCTTATGGAACTCAGTTAGTACTGATTTTGTTATTTTTTTTCTTTTAGTAAAAAAAAAGATAGAGGAGGTACAAAACCACTGATATAATTTTTAGAGAAATATTTTTATTTTTGCTTCATCTTTAAAATTATGTTCCTTTCTGAAATCATAAAGTGAAATATTTTTCTCTTTTTCTTTAAGAAGCACAATTTTTATAAGACTTTGATTACCTTTATGGTACACAAAATTATTGATCCTACTCTAATAGGCATTACCAGTCAAGGTGAAATACTTATACAAGTGATTTCAATGAAGTGCAGTTCTATACAGAAGTTTTAGATACCTCACATAGTTGATGACCATCCAAATTTCTTTTCTGTATTGAGTGCTCTCATGCAACTTTCTTTATTCTATTTTTCCCTGTACATCTATTAAGATGAAAAGCTCCAAGGCTATGGCTAAACACCATATTAAAAAAAGCAAACTTCTGTGCAACTGTCAACAACTTATGTGGGTACTCAAATTGTAAAGTACAGTACTGGTAAATAAAATGTAGAAAAAACTTGTCTGCTTAATTCTAGCTCTGTGTTGTAAATTTTAATTTTGTGGAATAACTATGAGCAACAGAAATAGTAATGAACTTTCCTCCCTTCAGAATGCAGCACCAGGATCTCTCACTGGATCTGGAAAGTTCCTTTTAAATAATAAGCAATTTCTTGCTGTAAACCAAGATATGACCTTTTATTTATTTGACAGATGAGTTTATAAATGCAGTTTAGTTTGGGGTGACATGACATTGACAAGCTCGCCAGAATCTGAACTGGACAAAGTGTAATTAAGTGGAATATTTTTTTATCTATAAACATGAAAGTCCCAGAAAGGTTGAACTCTGCAGAAACCCAGACCACCTTAATATTTTTCTTTAAATGACTAACACTGTTATTCTCATACATATATAAGACCTCTAATTATAGACTTTGGGATCATATTGAGCTTTTATTTCCTCCCTCCATTTTACACTCTTGTTTGAAATGAGTACAAGTTTTGTTCAGGTAACAATACAATGAAGCACAATCTGTTAAATTGAAAGCTTTTTAAAAACTGCATAGGAAAATTTCTTCTAACTTAATTTTCCTATTCAGAATGGAAATGTATTTGAAATAAATGAACTAAGAAGGAGCTAATTCTGCTGGTGTTGATTGCTTTTCAGTTAGTTCCATAGTGTGAAGTTCCTCATTTTGAGATCCTGCTGTCTTGTACCAATATAAATGAATAATTATAAAAGATACAATTGAAAATCAGACATGGAAAAGTCTTGGAGTACCAAAGAAAGGTCTTGGAATACCAGTTGATTGCCATATAACTCTTCAGCTGAGAAATAACAATCTTTTTCACTGTGAAGAGGAAAAAAGAGAAAATTTTATATAAATAAACATATATTTACCTAACAAAATAAATATGCATTTCTTAATATGTGCGTATATATATTCATTTGAAATTACAGTACGTCAGAGCTTAGTTACAGGTCACTAACACAGATTCAAGATGCAGCTAGATTTCTCTCACTGCAATATCCTTTTATTTTTTTGTATTACAAAGAAAATAATTCTTTAAGGTCTCCCTCAAAGATACAGCATGCATTTTTTCATTTGTTCTTAACTGTGATTTTATTACCCATATAATGTTTTTGGAGAAGCATTTTTCTAGTAATACTGGCCAAGAGAGTGAGATGAGATAATATTTATTTATGCTACATGTGAAACTGATTTAGTGATTTTCTTCCATTTCTGTAAGAGCCTGGTAATTGCAGTTTATAGGTCAGTGGAATAAATACTGCAGGTTAAAATTGCTGACATCCAAAATTCTTTCTGATGTTAACAAATACCTAAGTAAATATTTATTTTTTATATTCCCTTAGTTAAAAAATATGTTGTATAAATATGTAAAACAAACAAACAAAAAAAAGCTCTTTCTTCAAAGATCACTGTTCATTATAATCCTTTTCATATTTAAAAAACCCAAGGAAGTCTGTGACCCCTTGTCACTTTTCCTGAAGACAGTATATTACATATAACAAAGACTAAGCTTTATGATAGGTACAGATAAAATGAGATCTATTTTGTGGTCCTAGACAAGATTTAAGACCTTAAATGTTGTGGTGGGTTGACCTTGGCTGGATGCCAGGTGCCCGAGCTGCTCTATCATTCTCCTTCCCCGCTGGACCAGGGAGAGAAAATAAGGTGGAAAATGACTCATAGGTTGAGATAAGGCAGTTTACAAAAGCAAATGTGAAAGTTTACATCCTCACAAGCAGAGGAAAAAAAAAAAGTTTATTCTCTACTTCCTCTCAGCGAATGATGTTCAGCCACTTCCCAGGAAGTAGGGCTTCAACACCTGTAGCAGTTTCTCTGGAAGGCAAGCATTGCAAATAATGAATGACACTATCTCTTCCTCCTCCTTTCCCTAGATTTTATATCTGAGATTCCAAGGAGATTTTACTTATGTGGCTCACTTGTTTGCAGCACGTTTCACATTCATGAATGACCTCTTTGATAGCCTCCAAGGTCAGGTCTACTCCTCAATCACAAGCCCACATGTGTGTGGCATCTCTTCCTAGATGTCCTGGTATTTCATGGGCACATGGGGCTATAAATAGCTTACCCTTCCACTCCCAGTCCAGCTCCACCTGAGCTATTTCAATTTTGGCAGCCTTATCTGCCAGTTTTGAGGTTTCTCAGTGACATGACTTTTGGGCATATGAATATTAGAGTTTGGGCACATGAATGTACCTTCAGAGTCATGTTTTCTACCTGTGCAGTGCTGCCACAATGCAGCAGCCCAGAGGGGTTCATCCTGCATTTCCAATTGCTCTTCCATTGCTGCAGCCACCCCCATGGGGCATTAGCCACCATCCAAGAATCAATGTAGAGACAGAGTACAGGCCACTTGGCTCATTCAGCAATTTCTGGGGCTAGTTGAATGGCTTTCCCTTCAGCCGATTGGCTTGACTTGCTTTTTTCTTCAGCAGCCCCAACAACTCATTGTGTGGGACTCCACACAGCAGCTTTTCACCTCCGATGGTTTCCTACCACACAGCGGGATCCATCAGTAGATAGAGCAGAGCCTTTTTCATTTTCTAGTAACTTGATGCTGCGGCCAGAGCTGCACTCACTTTGCCACTGCAGCCCCATGCCCAGAGCGGGTCACACCCTGGGAACGGGAGGCCTTAGATGTGGCTCGAGCTATGGCTCCGTGGCCTTTTGGCTGTCAGACTGTGTCCAAAGGAGGCAAGGAGGAGGGGGAGGTCTTTTGCATAGGATAAAATGGATTTATTACTCTGGGGAATCCGCAGGGCGAAAGACAAAAGTAGCGAAGGTGCAACAACTTAAATACGGGGGAGGTTCAAGGGGAAGGTACAAGTTATTAGCAAATTGGAGAAATTCGGAGGAGGGATAAAGGGTAGGGTTTACAAAGGCATTGTCCAATGAGAGAGGTAGGGGGGAAAACTGGGTCACATGGACTAATGAGACCTGGAGTTTTAGGGGATTTCCAAAGAAGAATTCCATGCAGGGGGATGGCACAAAGCAGGATTGACAGGTAGTTTAGGATAGATTGACAAGGTGGGTGGCAGGGTATAATTTTGGACTAACCCATTAGCTTGGGCAATAACAGAACATACCATTAACAAGAAACACACTGCAACATCAACTTATTATTTGGTGGGGCTTCTTGGAGACAAGTCTCCCTCTCAATGCAATACTCCAAAATCTCTTCCTTCTGGCTAGTCCATAATCTCTTCCTGGGGAATTGGGTTTTCCCATTTGGCCTCGTTGTGTAATAAATGCTACCTAGTTCAGCACTAGTTCAGCACTAGTTACTAGTTTCTAGTTCAGCACTGCTTGCGGTGGGTTGAGGAAGTGTTTCCTTCGAACACCCAGTGTAGCACAGCAGCCACAGCGCCAAGAAGAGACAGGCTTCTTCTCAACAACTTCTGAGACAGCTTGAACCTCCTCACAGAATGCTAATATCTCTTTTTCCGTTGGAGTGTAGAGGGTTTCTGATCTTCAATAACCCTGGCTACAAAACCCTAATGGTCAACCTCAGGTTTCTCCTGATATCCTTTGTCAGAGGTAAAAAAAAAAAAAAAAACAAAATTTCTGGCCTGCCTTGCTTTGAGCTCTGCACTCAAAACTGTCAGTGTTCTTGACCATGACTGAATTTCTTTACAGATCTGTACACTGTCTCTGAAGGTATGACCATGGTGTTGTGCTGGCTTACATTTCAACTCTATTGGTTCCTAACCTTTCATGAGCACTTAATTCCTCATGTGGTAGGAAACAATCACACTGTAGAAGCCTGTGGACCTTGAAGGGTAATTGGATAAGATCTTTTGAAAGATTTACAAGCCTGCCAAGGATTGTGCCAGCTTAAAACTGTTTGATTCAGTGTAAGAAGATCTGAACAATTCTGACCTAAAGGTTTAAAGAAAGACCTTTTCTGTGAGAGTGTAATTTAGAGCCTGTAATAAAAGTGTATTGAAAAACACCAGAAGGAAGAAAACAGCCATAAATTTTAGAGCTTAATATTACATTACAGGACACTTTTCAGTGACTTATCCTCTTGTCTTGCAACAAGCCTCCTTTGCCTCAAACTGTTTTAATTGTTCCTTCTAAGGGATACAATGGTAGCTCATCCATAAAAGGATAATAAGAAAGCCATTTGTTTAATGCATCTGAGAACGTGGACTTGCTTTCTCTCTCTGTGTAGGGAAACATACATGAAGTAAGACCAAGTCTTTTGACAGTATCACAAGTAAGAAATAAGGGGAGAACTCATAAAGAAAATTAGGCATATTATGTGCAAAATGTAGGTTCTCAAACATCTTATTTAATATCTAGACTACCTTGAACACCCAGTAGTATTGAATATGCACCAAACCAATGTAAAATTCTCTGTTCTTAATAGTTTCTATTCCTATGCAGCTCACTATGTATGGGCCAGTGCCGTGCCCAAAACACTGTAGAGTACAGAAAGAGGATGATTTCTCCACTATTCTCACGTGCAAGGTCCAGCTGAGTCAGCCCGTGGCTCAGATAAATGTGAAGTAAGACAACTTCTGGTCTAGAGCACAAGTCCTATGAGGAGCAGCTGAGGGAGCTGGGGCTGCTTAGCCTGTAGAAAAGGAGGCTCAGAAGAAACCTTATGGCTCTCTACAACTACCTGTTGAGGTGGGGGTCAGTTTCTTCTGCCAGATAACAAGTGACAGGATGAAGAAATGGCATCAGGTTGTGACAAGGGAGGTTTAGATTGGATAATAGGAAAAATTTCTTCATTGAAAAGTTGTTGAGCATTGGAACAGGCTGCCTAGGGATGTGGTAGAGTCACAATCATTGGAGATATCTGAAAGATATGTAGATGTGGCACTTAGGCAAGGGGTTTAGTGGTGGACTTAAAAGTGATCAATGATCTTAGAGGCCTTTTCTGACCTCAGTTGTTCAGTGGTTCTGTTTTATGACTCAAAGCTTCCCAGTGGTAGAGCAGTAACAAATCATGCAAAAGTTTTACTCTTAGGTGGCACATAAGCATTAAGCTCTGCAAAGAGGCATTTTACTTATCTTTGATTATAAAAACTTTACACAGAAAATAACTTTAAAACCTTTGCAACTGAGCTGTATTGAACACATTGAGAAATACAGTAAAAATTGTCTCTGGAATTTCTTGGAAATATGCTTGTGTAAACTGTTATAAGCATATGGCTGTATTGTAAAGATCTCCACATTTCCACCAGTTCTTTATATACAATTTGAATAGTTTAAAAAGCAAATCACACGTAGATATCTTTGGTTTTAATGAAGGGGAGAAATTCTCTCTTTCCTTTGAGACAGGTGATTAAGTCAGTCCTGGACTCAAAGTGTATGCACAGGGCCAGTGTCTCCCCTGAGAGCCACTGCTTTGCAGTGCCCAGACACACAGTACCATCGCTTTTAATGAAGTCCTGCTACTTTTCTTCCACAGTTTTTTATTGACCTTCAGATAAGATTTCCTGTCTTCCCCCATACTTTCTGATTGCAGGCCTATCAGGTTTGTTATTCATGTGTTCTAACTTTATGATGTGTGCTCATGAGCAAAGATTTTTGGAGGCATGTGACATGAATATAGGAACAAGTAATAACTTCATTCAGACTCACAATTACTGAATTTTAAACCAAGATTTGCCCTTAGGCTCCTGTTTGAATTGCAGTGGTGTGACTAACATGCCTCTAGGACAGCCAAGAACAACCTCTATGTGGATACCAGAGGGGAATGTGTGGAGACATAATCACAGCATGGACCTGCAGCACGAGCTGAGGAGGTATTCTTGTGAGAAAAAGATCAAAGGGCAACTATGAGATAAAGGGAAAATCTCTGGGGCACTTCCAAATCATAAAAAAAGCATCAGAGACTCCACCACAAACAACAACTAGAGAAGCAGAGGAAGAGAGCTGGTGAATCTTCTTGAAAAGGATAGACTGAAATAATGTATTTGCAAATTTAGAGTTTGCAATAAGGGGATGGAAATTTACTAGAGTACCTAATTTGCTGTTGGCTGAGGGGTTTTGGGTTTTTTTTCTTGGTTAGTTGGTTTTTGGGGAGTGTGTGTTCGGTTTTGTTTCCCCTGATGAAACTGAGAAAGAGCTTTCACTTTGGCCAAATATATGCTGATGTATACTTTAATTCCATTAAAATCACTACAGTTCCTGAGGTGCCAAAATACAGGAAAGCAGGTTGGAATCTGACCACAGGGCTAAAATTTAGTTATTTTTTTTTCCTGAAATACCTATAACTTCTATCTATGTATCTAGCTATAAATTCCTAGGCATAATGTTCTAAATTACCTGTATATTGGTAAGTATGAAGGAAATATTAGGATTAGCTCCATAACAGTCCAGGTCACCTCCCTGTTTTCACATTCTGACAAAATTTAGTCAAAATGGCACATGGTAAAGATGACAGCTGAGCATAATTTTTTTGATATTTCATTTTCTGTGGATAAGCCTTCAGAGTGAAAGATTGCCACAGACAAATTAGAGAAACACTGTCATGAAAATAAATTAGAGTTTGGCATTTTGCAGGTACTCTCTGACATGATGATGATTGCTGCTTTAGGAATATTTCAAAGTGCAATTAAATTGCATCCCTTACCAACAGACGATAAATCATTATCTGTAGTTCAGTGGGATATCTTCAGACCATACATTTTAGAGGATTTATTGTAGTTGATCATATTGTGTGCCTTTAGGGAGTCTTAATCTTTAAATAATTGCAGTAATAGTTGGTAGGAGACCTGCATTAGATGCGCTCAATAAATCAGGTTATTGACACTCTAAATCAAAGGAATTATGTTGTACTGTTTTCACAATATTTAGGTGTATTTGTGGTGACAAAAATACAGTCTATACAATATTATGCAAGATATTTATCATCTTTGCTTTCTTAATCATCTTTTTATCACCTTTGCTTTCTTAGACATTTCTCTATAGTTAAGTAAACTATGTATTAAAACATCAAAGCTAAACATTTTATGCTCCATGAATCACAAAAATAGATTAATGCCATGCAAGCATGCATCTGCTCTTCCAAATGGAAGATTTCCTCAATGAACACTATTTACCCTTACGCTCCTTTGCACTCGTATGTTCTGCTCTATCCCATTTTAAACAATATAGAGAAAATCTATCTTTGATGTGAATCTCATCTAATAATTTTCTTTTCAAAATTATGTTGAGTGTTACCACTTGACTCAATTATCTATGGAGAATTGTAGACACTCCACTGAGAATAGTGAGGAGAAGTGCTAAGGCTGCTCTAAAAACAAACATGGCAGGTGGAAAAGTGGAGAAGACAGCAGAGTGAATGGCTGATAACCAGTTTTGCTGCAGTCTCACTGCTGTCCATAACAGGCTGGGGTAGGAAGGACTGAGTCATGCCTACCACATCAAACAACTGTGGTGGCTGACCTTGGCTAGGGGCTTGTCTCACCCAGACACTCCCTTACTCTCTTCAGTGAGGCAGTGGAAGAAAAATAGGACAAGAAAGCTCATAGATCAAGATAAAGATAGGGACAACATTTGCCAATTAGTATTGTGGGCAAAAAATTATTTACTGCTAATTAGAATAGATTCAGGGAGTGAGAAACAAAGACAAACCTTAAACCAACAATTTTCCTCCACTCTGTCTTCACAAGCTCAACGTCATCCCAAACTTCTCCATCTCTTCCAGAGAAGATCAAGGGGAGGGCATTGGCAAATGGGGGTTGTGGTTCTCCTCCTCCCTCATCATACTTTGCCTCAGTTCCTGTGTGGGCTCTCCTCATGGTTTATAGCTTCCTTCAGAGATATCCATCCACCAGCTCCAGAATGAGATCTTCCATTGGCTACAGAGAAATACTTGCTCTAGCAAGGGTCCTTCATGGGCTACAGGGGAGTTTCTGCCCCAGTGCCTGCAGCACCTCTTCCTTCTTCTGTGTTTTTGCCCTTTCTTAAATATATCAACACAAAGGCACCACAGGCTTGGCTGATGAGCTCAACAGCACCGTGTGGTGGGTCCATTTTGCAGCTGTTTTTTGCCAGCTGTTCTGGCATTGGTCAGTCCCTGCTCTCATTTCACAGAGGCCAACCCTGCAGACCCCCACTGCCAAAACCTTGACATCTACACATAAAATAACTACTTATGCACTTTCTGTTCCCCTTGCTTGTATAAAAACCTGGCAAATACCTCAAAATCTTGCAGAAGAGGTAAAAGTCAGATGATACTAGCTATAATATTTGCAAATAAAAAAACTTCTTTGAGTTTTGTTATAGGGATGATCTGGGATTTTTTATTAGATTTTTTTGTCTTCTGTATTTCTAGTTGAACTGCAACTGTAACCAATCCAATATGGTCCCTTGTTGAGCAGAAAATAACTGGAGGAACACAGAGAAGGCAGGAAGCACTGAAGCACTGAAAGATTCAGAGGATTTACTTCATTTTCAGAATTGTTTTAATAGGCAAAAAAACCCCATACATGGCTAAATAGAACAAATCAAGTGAGGTTTTCATGCCATGCCCTTGGAAACCAGTCAGCTTGCATGTGTCACAGAGGTACCACACCTCATGGATGCAGGATACATGGCCTGGCCCTTAACTGTTTTTCTGTTCTTCCATACCTCCAGCACATTGATCTAATTTCTCATTTTCCCTCTGACCAAACAGGCATTTGAAAAAGGATAATAATTTTAACAGTGTAGGAACTGTGTAGGAATCTACACATTAGGATGGGGAAATCAGTCATTTCCCAGGATCACCAGGAATATGTTTGTGATTTGGGGAAAAAATAGTAAAGACATTTAAAACTTGATTGTTTAGTGTTCCTGGGTGTTGGATCTCAGAAATCTGGAGTTTTTGAGCTTTCTGTGCTTCCAGGCACAGACCCCCTGGAAAACACTGCTCTGGACCTGAAACCTTGGAGAAGACTTGTAAATATGAATAATGAGTTAGAAATCACAAATGTGTAGTGGATTAGATGTGTGTGTTTTCACTGGGTGATGGGTTTTAAATTTGAGGTTTTTATAGTATAGTGGTGGATATGGGACAAGGTGGAGAATTTTGGGTGGTGTCTTTTGCTTTGTTCATCTTCTTCTTCTTCCATCTTCTTCATGGAACTCAGGTAGTTGTCTTTAGTTGGTCAGTCTAATGTCACTCTAAGGGTCGTGGGAATCTATTATTGGGTCAAAAGGATAAATAATATAGGTGTTAAACTTTTATTGGTTTCTTTAGCTTTAAAAGGCCTTGAAGCAGGCTCAGCTGGGGCCATTTTTCCCACTTCTAGGAAGGAGCTAGAGGTGCTGTCGTACTTTCTGTAATTTCTGATAAGATATAATAAACATCCAAGCCCGAACACGAGAATCATCTCAATCTCTAATAATCCTGGCTCTGAGGGAAAACAGATGAAACTAATAACAAACCACTAATAAGTGGTGCAAAGCCCAGCATACACCCCCACACTGGGTAGTCACTTCTTTGGTTCAGCTGTCACAAATTGTCCAAGAAGACAAGATGCTGATATATATAGATGAGCTATCAATCTCAAAGTCATCTAAAAGCGTCTTCTAAAGAGAGTTGGGAAAAATCAGGAAATTTTGCCAAATAAAATACTGAATTGTTCAGATGAAGCTGAAGGAAGCACCCGAGGAAATTATAAGAATAAAAGGATTTTAATGCTTTGCTATCACTCTAATTATCTTTCCTGGACTTCTTTTAGGACTTCTACATTTATACTTAAAATTTTAGCCTTGTTGTCACTAACTTATCTTTTCTTATTTTCTTCCTTTTTTTTTCTTTTGTCTTAACAATTGTTCCTGATGTTGCAATGTTATTGGATTCTCTAGTTCTGTCAAAGAAAATAGTATATTCGCAGTCATATGCATGCCATTTCAGATCTAAACACTGATGACTACTCATCCTAAAAAAACACAGGAAGCCCTGTATTTTGCCATTTCCCAAAGACTGATCTTTTTCTTGTTCATTTCCAGAAGACTCTACTAACTGAAAAATGTGTTTATTAAATACTCTCTCTTGAGTTATAACTTTCTTAGTGATTATTAATTCTACACCAAAGCACAGAACACGAATTATAGTCATGACTGGGGAGTGGTTTTTAAATGTACATCTGTCTTCCTGTATATTTCAAAATGTGGAGATTGCATTATAATCTCCTTCTTTGGCACAACCTCTAACTATAGCACATTTAAGTAGAAGTTTCTTTTCTAATTTTCTACTTTCAATTGTTAATCAACTAATTAGTTTCAGACACTTCTAGATATTTGCATCTATTTCTTTTTCATGTATTTGCCCAATTATTTTTCCTTATGGACTGCAGAATTCTTTCTTCTTAACAAAAGCAAGTCTGCAGCTGTGAGATTGTACTACCTCTGCAGAAGTATGTATTACTTCCAATATCTATGTGTTTTGCCTCACTCATTTTTTCACAATATGTGAGATTTGCATCTAGGAGTTCTATATATTCAACCAGACCTTTATTTCTGTCTTACACGTGACTCCTTGTTGTATGCCCTTCTTTTAGCTAAATCACTATAACTTCCTATAACTACTGATCTAATTCAGCAGATTTCTAATATTGAATTTTCTTACATTTGCATTTGATGAGGGAAGATGCATTATAGTTATTCTGTCTATTAGCTAATGTTCACTAAAGTATTCTCTAGGTAGAAGAAAAAAAAACCTAAAAGTAGATGATGATGTTATGGCCCTTCAGGACATCCTTGTTGTTCTGC
>VZTT01014917.1:1301-13983 GCA_013400855.1 Buphagus erythrorhynchus | reverse complement strand
AGAAGAGTTGCAGATCTTCTTTAAGGAGTGTAAATGACTCAGACATGCAATGTTTTTCAGATAAGAGATTCTTAAATGAATTCAGTCTGAAATGGATGTTGGTGTGGGCTATGGCTCAACCTAACTAGAGAAGCATTAGTATAAACTATACTCGTGGCTGCAGCAAGCAGCTTGGGGATGTTGACTGAGAGATGAACCTCAAAAACAAAAAGGGGCCAAGTGGATCCAGCGTAAAGAGCTTTGATAAAATNAGAGTTGCAGATCTTCTTTAAGGAGTGTAAATGACTCAGACATGCAATGTTTTTCAGATAAGAGATTCTTAAATGAATTCAGTCTGAAATGGATGTTGGTGTGGGCTATGGCTCAATCTAACTAGAGAAGCATTAGTATAAACTATACTCGTGGCTGCAGCAAGCAGCTTGGGGATGTTGACTGAGAGATGAACCTCAAAAACAAAAAGGGGCCAAGTGGATCCAGCGTAAAGAGCTTTGATAAAATAAGAAATAAAAAATATAAAATGAATATTTCTTAAAAAAACATAGTATCAGCAGAAATGTTGAAATAGCTCTTAAGAGTGTTATATTCTCTTTGCATAAATTGCAATTAATACAAATACTACTATCCCTCCTACTGACATACCTCACACAGATCTTATCTAGTAGTTTTAGTGTTTGACAGAATTGTCACTCCAAGTGTTCATTTAAGAGTTTTTGGTTTGGAATGTATTTAACTATGTATTCTGTTATTTTGCATTGATTCTTGTTTGAGTGATACTATAGGCTGTTTTTAATTTGTCTCATTGGTGTTGTGATAATTACAATTATACCTGAAGGTTAAGAATGGAACTTATACATAATGCAAGTAGGGGAAAAAGTGTTAATACTTGTTGAAGAACGTAATTTTGATTGTCGTTGTTGTAGAATATTTGTAATTTACTTGCATAGAGCTGGTGAAAAGCTACCACAGGTGGGATGGGACAAAACACAAACAGCTAGGGAATTTTGATCTTTAAATTAAATACAGAATCACATAAGTCTTCTTTAAAGAAACCACTTTAATTTGTCCATTGACTTATAAGGAAATTGAAGCTGTTTCTTATGTGAGAATTAGGAACAATCAATATTAGCATTATTGTCTGATCCTCAAAATGTTCCATATCTTTTGCAGCCTCCGTATCTTAGAATTGCTAGCATACTTGCCTTTAACACATATTGTCATGAACTAGTAAAGGAAAGTAAAAATACATGTATTTTCACACTTCAACATCAAGGTTAGCTTAAGTTCTAGATTGGCATTTACTCTCTGTTGTGTTGGCTTGTATAAGCTTCCTAAATGTTTTGGAAATATGCTGAAAGTTCATGCAGTTTTCTTTACCTTTCTTCTTAGAGCTCTACTCTTTAATGTCACTTGCCCTGACCAGGAAAGTTGTGGAGCTCTAAATCCTGATGTCTAACCCTTGCTGCATCATCTTTTATATGAGTGATGATAGGATCCTAAATACTGTTTGCTTCTTTCTTCCAAATTAGTTCATTTTTCATTATGTTTCAGTCAACCATTCATCTTGATCTTTATGAATGACAGAAACAGTGCTTGTACAGGGCAGAAATGACAACTTTTAAACAAGTTAATTCAAAATAAATACTCTCTATGTGACATTAACATGACAAGGTTTTCATCTTGGAATTTCAGTTGCAGTAATTTCTGGGAAATACCTAAAGATTTCAAAGCAACTGCTTTGGTTGCAAAGTATGGTTTGTGTGAATGTTTTTCATTTGTAAATCTCATCCCAGATGTTAGCAGGGAAAATTTTCATATCTTGAATTTGAACTAGGTGTGTTTTCTTTAAGGATTAAACTGTGTAGTGAATGGTTAATTGAACAGAGAATTTCAGATTTAATACATTGTTCAAGCATTATCATAACCTTTGAAAATTTAATAAAAATACATTTTTTTTATTATTCCAGTTATCACTGTGATGTGAACTGTTTACATGTTATCTGGTAAAATACAGTTTCAATTAATAGACAGTCACTAACAGATTGGAGGGGTGAAATAAACTTCCATATTTTCATATTTGTAGAAAATTCTACTGTCTGCCTTGCAGAGAGTGTGCCTTTAGGAGACAGTGTATCTCCTAAAACAAATCAGAGACTAGAATAAGTAAATTTGTATCCCTGGCTGGTTTCTACAGTCTGCCTCAGAGTACCGGCCCAGAATATCTACACCCCGTGCAGAGAGACGTGGAGTCAGGAAATGCTCAGCACAGGGATGTCTTTGAATTGTTATTCCTCAGAAGCATTTAGTGACTGCTCT
This sequence comes from Buphagus erythrorhynchus, assembly GCA_013400855.1. Lineage (NCBI taxonomy): Eukaryota > Metazoa > Chordata > Aves > Passeriformes > Sturnidae > Buphagus > Buphagus erythrorhynchus. The sequence goes on along the minus strand of VZTT01014917.1, from coordinate 11,670 downwards.
CATGCAGAATCTGGAACCTGTAGTGTCGTACTGAAGACCAGCAGCTGTGCATGTTCCTTGAAAGAACAAAGTATTTTTAAAAACAGCCATTAAGACAGATGCAATACTGATTTATATTTTTGTTGCATTTCAGTGATTCCAGCCTTTATCTGGGATGTGAGGAACCCAGATTCATAATCTTCTTAACCCTAAGGTTAAAATTTTTACCTTTCAGCTCTGTAGACATAGATGGTATCTCTCTACTGAATTTCTCTGCTTAACTGATACTTAAATCTGAGTTTGAAATAACCAAATAACCAAAAGAGGGATTTCTTTTTTTTTTTTTTTATCTCTCTTTCAGAAAGTCACGTTATAAAATAGTTTTCAGATGAGTTAGTTAATTATTTCAACACTTATATGGTAAACTTCATGAAGTACCAAGAGATTGGCAGTTCTGGCAGCGATGATACAGGAATTAGCATTATAGATTAAATTACAATATGTGAAGGATTTCATCTGGAGAAATTGAAATTTCATAACTCAGCAAGAAATTGTATTTTTCTGGTGCTGGACATAATGGTTTTGTTAAAGCAGAACTAGGTTCTGGCAGTAGAAGACCGACAGAACCTATAATACCTACAGCTGTAACTTTGATTGTTGCACAGAGTTTAAACATTATTTTGGCCAAAACCAGATTGATTTGCAAAGAGTTTTAACATTCTAATGCTAATAGACATGGCTGTTTCGTTCACATGTAACTGAAGAAAAAACGTTAAATGTATTTAATTAAATTCATTATTATGAGCAAAAGGATATAAGATTGAAATTGACAAATTAACAACAACTCACTTTCACTCGCCATCACCTGGTGTTATGGAAGATATTAAAAACTAGCCTCAGTTACACCTCCATCCTTGCAGTTTTTTCAGATGTAGTTTCAGCTCAAGTTTAGCAATTTTGCTTTCAAGTAGACAAATGGCACCAAATGTAAAATATAGTTTTTATAGCTGTGTAATGTGTTATATACTGTGCTGATAAAAGTTGGTGATGTGTTGATAGTTTGTTGGATTTTTTAAAAATTCACACTTAATTCTTTAGTAGAAGATATTTCTTTACTCTGCATGTTTTAATTTTCATTCTTTTCTTTCTGCTTTATGCATCCCTTTCCTTAGAGATTTTCTCCATAGTTTATTTAACTAGACAAGAAGGAGAAGTAAAATAAGGGGTATTGCAGAAAAGTTTTTCTATCTTCAAAATACATGCTACCAGGCAGGGTTAGTCAACTCCATCTTAGATGGCGTTGCCCATTTCAAATATGCTCTGAAGTGAATACCTTTTGGCCCAAAGAACACTTAAACACTGTGTGTATCTATTTTGTGGTTACAGTAACAAATATGTTTAATATCTGGTTTTAGTGCACTGTTGTCCTTACTATCTTTCTTTAAATATACTTGACTTTAAATAAATATGAATTTTTGAACTTGAATAAAAAGATTTGAGACTGGAAAGTTTTACCACAGTGCACACATATAACTGCAGGTGAAGAGCCATTTAACTGGCTACAGACATCTCAGGGGAGGTACAGCAAGGTTCCCAAAACCAGCAAAGGCACCCTCCTGTTTTGGGTGTTTGCAGTTCAGAGAGACAGCAGCACTTCTCATAATGCTGAAGCACAGTGTGAATTCACACCTTTCTTTAGCTTGGGCTGGTGTGTTTGATCTCTCATGTGGAATTCAAAGCAGATTTTTACCCAAATTTTGGTATGAAAAAGCACTGTTTGCCATAATTGGTTATTATAATACGGAAATACAAAATATCTGAGCATACTTTGTGTCAGTTGCATTTAAATCCAAGTATCCTTTCTAATTTTTAGACTGTAAGGCAATACCTCATCATCATGTAAAATATGAAGTTTGGGAATATCTAAGCCACCAGAAAAATGTCAATATTCTGATGTGACATTCACAGAGCAGTGTCCTGTTTGAATTACTAAACAGCTGTCTGCACTTCAATGACACAGTTTAAAATATATCACACTAAGAAGAACTTCAAACTCTTATAAAAATAATTTGATTATGTACACGTACCTTATTTAGGAAATTTCGGTTTGAAGTAATGAAATTGTGCATATATATTTTTAAATAATCTCTCAAAATATCAGTGTCAGAAAGATAATTCTCACTCTCTCTTCCCATCCCCTGTTCCCTCCTTCTGGAAAAGACATCCGATGTAAAAATGTAATGTCACCCTTTATTGTCTGAAAAATCTCATGGGGTAATATAAAGTGATAAAAGTATAGTCTGTGTATTTTTGTGCTATTTTGACATTTTGTCTCAGTGACTGGTATTTTAGAGCAGATCTCTTGTGATTCTTATTGAGAATTATTTTTGTTTTTTCTGCAAATGACAGTATAATTTCACTTGTTAAGAATTAAATCTTTTCTTACAATACAACATCAGATACATTGCCTTCTGTATGGTGGAAAATCTGTGTATCTAGTTTCCCATATATTCAGTTGTATCTAAGCCTTTTTCAATACATTTTACTTTAATTTTTATTATAACAGCTTGCAGTGCAATCAAAAGACATACTTGTAAGACATTCTTGCCCTAATTGGAGACAGTCGAAACAACCCTAGTCAATAAATATCTCCAGCTTGGCATGGACTGCAGAATATTTTGGGAAAATATGCACCATGGTTTTCATATTCAGCTTCCAAAAGTATTATGTAAATAGAAAAAAAAAAAAAAAAACTCTGTATCATTGGATAGCAAAAACAGAATAACTTTACCATCCTGCAGTTCTGAAATTAGTTGAATTTAATAAGAAGCTTTAACAAGCTTCACAAATCTGAGATCCAAGAGCTCTGATCCTTCCACTTCAAACACATGGGCCTGTAGCACTTGATATAAAGGGAGAGCTTGTTAGCTGTTGGCAACAGAAGTCCTTTCCGAGCTGCGCCAGCCAACAGGGACAATTTATGCAGACGAGCACTGTGCATAAGCCTAATGCCATTGAAGGCAACAGCAAAACACTGCTGTGACATTTTGGTGATCAGCACAGGGCACAACACGATTGACAGAAGTGGTTGCCGAGCAATTATCTGTTTTCATGGGTTTTTCTGGCTTCTAAAATGAGAGCATTTGAAAAGATAGTAATATCCTGTGTGTGAACTACAGCAAAACAAAACCCCGTTTGACCAAGTTAGAATATCACATTGCTTTTATGTGATTTTTCTTCATATTTAGACATTACCATCAAATAAATTTTTATGTCTTAGGAAAAGCAACTTTTTCAGCCCAAACACAAATGTAAGACAGGATTCCTTTATAGATAAGTGCAACTTGTGGACAAGAATAATCAGTCAGTCTGCATAAAGCTTATACCTGAAGGTTGTGGCTAAAACAAAGAAACAGTGACACCAATGTTAATACACTCCTATTAAAATAATAAAGTCAGTGTACAGCTACTTGTACCATCAAGTGAGAATGCAAAACTTGTATTTATATTATCAGAGGTAAACTAGGGAACACTTTTAGTGAAAGGGTGATTATTCATATTTCTTAATTTGGAACGTATCTATTTACTGATAAGGCATCCAAACAGTAGTCTAGGTTTCAAGCAAAAGCAATCACAAGTGGATAAAAATCCCTAGTTTCCTCTGAACAGGTGGTATCTGTCTATAAGCCACAACTGGGTTAACTCATGTTATGAGAGGATGATTCACAGTTGTATTTACTTGCTTTCTAAAATCAAACCTGAAAGTATATTCAGTAAAAATAGATAGAATAGGATGTTGGCATTTCAGATTGTGGTTTGTTAGTTTATTATTCTCTCCCTCAACTGCAAAATATATTTCATAGCCACCCACTAGTATTTTTTATTTTGATAAAACATAGTTTTGGACACCAAATTTCTCACTCATCTGTTGAGTTCTGTCTGTATGCTAGATGAACATGTAAGTAAATAGACACTGAAAACTCATTTTATTTGTTCCAAGGAAAAAAATGTACATTATTGAAATTTTTAATTACTGAGGTTTTAGATTACTTTTATATAATTTTGATTTTCTATTTCAAAATTATATTTTAGCTGTATTGCTAATAAACTATGCACTGTGATATCCATGGTGCTTTTTCAGTAGTGAAATTCTTTTTGTTATGTTGAAAAGCCAATGATAAAATTAAAAAAAAAAAAAACTACTGTTTCACTACTGCTGTTTTTTTTCAATCAGTTTAAGAAATGAATGAAAGACTTCATAGGAGAATTGAACATCATTTCATGACCTAAAATGTGAACTTACATATTTTGAGTCTATACTGAAGCTTAAAAAATACAGACTATGTTGGACACATAATTGCTAATAATGCTGTGTGGGTAATGAAAAGAGAAGACAACTCTCCTTGGTTCTGCCTATTGAGTATATGTAACAAAGCCAAGGATCCAGCAGTTGGATTTTGTTGAAGGATTTCACAATCTAGCAGGTTTAAAGGGGTTGAAGCAGGCTGGAAGCAGACCCCCGGTGGATCCAGCTGCCTGGTTCCTGTAGGAGGCAGCACAGCCCCAGGAACTGGAGCTGGACCAGGGGCTGGCAGTGCAGCAGGCTGGGAGCTGGGCTTTTCCGCAGGCTGGAACAGGACAAAAGAGCAGTGGGGAATCAGAGAAGGAGAACAGTGCAGTGTTATCCACCTTTCTGCTCAATCAGGGTAATTTTAAGTTAGAAAGGTTCCTCTGAGTGAATTTTCTTTTTTAAATCACAAATTAAAATCTGAGTACAAACTACATGGGAACTGAGTATTCACAGGAGCTAGAACACTGAACTGAAGACACGTAAACCATGTGAACTGATGGAGAATGGTTCTTTTTGTGAATCCCAATTGTATGTGATGCTAGGCTAAATCTTTTTATTAGGTGCATGTGTAAAATAACCATTCATGGCCTGAAAACCTTTCTAGAATTCTGACAGAGGTAGTGAAATCACTTTCTTTTTCTACTTAAAATCTAATTTCACCTTTACTGATGCCAAAATCAGAAATAATTGCCACAGATATCTTAAGAGATGTCCTCATGAAAGCAAAGAGGGACCTAAACTATGTGTCTTCCTGATTAGGATGAAAGAAGGAGTTTTGGTTTTAATTTGTGTTTTTGTGCTTTGCCTTCAGGAGAAAATGAATAGAAGTGTGGAGAGCAAGAGCCAAAAATCTCTCTGGGGATTGACTCATTGCAAGGCTAAAGTATTACTACTTTGTCCTCTTCACCCTATCTCTGCAGTTTCAGATCTTGTAAAATAATTTTAGTGGAAAAAAACAGCCAAATGCTTCCACAGTTTTGTATAATAATTGGGTATGGAAAGGGGCTCCAGAATTTTTGTTTGAGCATGTGCTCAGAGCAGGTCTCATTGAATCAAATTTCTCACATCCAGGACCACTTGATTCTTGAACATTTTAAGAGTACTCCAAAGCTACTCTGGGGAGATTGGGCAAATTGCTCTGGTATTTCACCCTCTGTAGTAGTACAGCATTTTTTACTGTAACTTATCCAACTTAGATCTGTTGCTGCTTATTCTATCTCTATGTAAAAACAACCAAGAAAAACAAACAAACAAATCCCCCCACCCCGCTAAAATCAGAAAAGCTTTAAGAAAACCAGAGAATATGTAGCTTGAAAAATAGAGCTATAATTGAGCAAAGAAATATGATCAAACATACATGTGCCTGTGCATGCTGTTTTGCTACCTTAATACAGTTGGTAGGGGGACAAAGTAAATTCCAGGTCTGTGCAGCCAGATACTTCTATCTGCTGCTGCTGGGAAAAGGAATGAGGAGAACATGCTGAGACCACACATAGTTAAAACAATTCTAAAAATACACCAACACAGATTTTCTGTAGCTCTGTGCCCATTAACATCCTGAACACCAGCAAGAGCTTAGTTTGATTGGAGCTTTGTTTTTCTTACAGAGATGGTCTTTTGGTGCCTTCTGAAGCTTCCCAAGTCAGAGATACATGGAATGAGCAAAGGGCAGTTAATACCTTGCAAAGCTATCAGGCTTTCTGAGGACTCATTAAAAATAAATTTTAAAAAATAAACTGTAGATACTGATAAGTCAAAATTTACTTTGAACTCACTTTATAGTATAACACCTGATAACCTGATGATGCCAGCTAGGTTTAATTAATGTTGGGCCTTTGTTCAAGCCACAAAATTGGTAAGCTAGAAGAATAACTTCCTTTAACAGTTAACAAGAATGCGTACTTTTGCAAAAATGCTTTGTAGCAATAATAATTATGGTTTGGGTTTTTTTTTTAAATTTTAAAATTGCCTATGAAGTATATTTCCTAATTACTTTTAAGTATTTAAAATATGCATACAAAGAAATTAGCTTTTCTAGAGCAATAATTTTGAAGCAATCAAATTATTTCCTGCAAATTACCCAACAAAAAATGCTATTGCATTTAATTGACTGGATTTTTTTTACAACTTACAACATAAAAATTCTTTTCCTAGATCTAAGTTGCTTAGATGCTGGTGTAATTCTTTTCTGAGGACAAAGACTCCTAATAAAATTTATAGAAAGGCAAAATAAATGATGAGGGATTACTGCCAGAATATCTTTCAGGAATGAGAATCCAAGTGGGCATTTGGTAACAGCTCCTTAGCTGGGCAGTAAGCATGTCCTTCCTTTGGCTTGCAGGCAATCCTCACCTAGGCAAACCTAGGGCAAAGCAAATGTAGTGTCCTAAACCCAGCATGTTGTGCAGTCCTTTTTCCAAGGCAAGTTCCAGGTCAGTGAGCCCTGCAGTGTGTCCTGTCTCTCCAGTCCCTGTAGAGGGGTAACATCACACACATGTGGGAGCACTGGATGAGGATGAGTGGACTCCCACCCATTCTAGAAGCTTTTGTGTCCAGGAACAGCAGGGCCACTGATCTTAAATGCTGAGAAAGAGTAATTCGTGGTGATTTTAACTTTTATATGAACATACATCATTATTTGTGTAAAATACATAGATACATAACTTTTTAGAAACTCTTTAGACATCCTCAATGTGACAAAAAGTATCTTAAGACAATGCTTTAGTAGAGTGTTCTATACTCAAGAAGAATTTTAAAGGTTTATAAGATACCACATCACACACAGCTGATGAGAAATAAAAAGAATATAAATGAATGCCAGAACTAAAAAAAACCCCCAAACCTGTTTGATATATCAACAACATTAGCTTTTAAAATAATTTTAGGTTAAGTCTGCTCTGGTTTGGGGATAACTTCCTGATGAATACTTGTAAGCTAAAGCAGAGATGATGAGAAGCCAGCTGGGGAGGTAGTTCTGGGAGCCAGGTAGGGTAATAAGAGCAATGCATACATCTTTTAGAAGGCCATTCCATAGCTGTAATAGAAGACTAAAAAAAAGAAGTATTTTCAATGATCAGAGACTTTTTAAAACTACAGAAGATAGGCAATGTGATGGATATTTTCGGGGAAAAAGTTAAATATATAATCAACTCTTTTCTTTGTGATTCAATTTCAAATTAGACTTCTTACACATTGTACCGTCCTTTCTGTTTCTTTTTTTAGTAATCTGTTTCTCACAAAAATACTTATTCTTCATGTCAGCTGGAATTCAGGAGATAAATTTTGTCAGGTTAGGATATTTACTTCTGCAAGACCTGAATAGATGTAAAATGGAGTGGACTGTGTAAGAGAGAAAACCAGAACAGAATTGATTGCCCAAGATCTCTGTCAAGAGAAAGGAAGAAAGTTATTGTGCTACCTTGGACGTGTACAGGGGCACAGCAGCTGTGTGTGTGTACAATCTTAAGTAGAAGGTAAAAAAAAGGTATTTTGCTGTCCCTTAGTTGCCATGTAAATTAACTAGACTTGCTTCTCATCTGCTGTGCACACAGTTCCCACAGCTCAGCTGGTCTGTCATGTGTTGTTAAACCAGTAAATTATTTATGTACCTAAACCTGTAGGCAATGTCATGTGCAAAGAGATAAATCTACCCAAGTTAGATTTAATTTAAAAATAATGTAAAGGTTTTGAATCCTTAGTATAAACCAGATGATTTGGAGGCTGAGCATTTAGAAAACATAACAAGAACATAGTCACAGATTATTAAAAATTATCTTGTAGACTATTTTGTAGTGTTGCAGAACTGTGACTTGCATTTGATTTTAATTTCATTGCATGCCAGAAATTCCATTGTTCTTTCCAAAAAGATTTGTAAAGAAGAGAAAAAAGTACTGTTTGATACTAATAACATACCAAGATTCTTGGATACTAAGTATTTATAGACTAAGACCTTGTTTAATATTCCTAGGTGGGACAGATCCCTCTGCATTGCAAGGAAAAAACAAATTATTTCTAGTTGAAATGGCACAGTACTCAAATAACTTTTAGCAAATTCATTACTATGAGAATAAATGCAGAATGTTCACTAACAAAAAAGACATGACTGAAGTCCTTATTTTACCTATTGGGGTATATGTACCTGACAGATGATTTCCAGACTTCTGTGGCAGCTCCACAACTCTTTGTTCTGTCTTACATGTTAATTCAGCATTTGAAAATATATACAGAGAGTTACCCTATTTTATTATTTTTTCCCAACTATTACAAGAGCATTGTCAAAGCAAGTTCAAAGTAATATTTCTATTATTTTTTGTCTTCCTGGACAATATTTCTGTCAGTGTATCATGCAGCAGATGAACACAGCCTTTTCCCCAGGCTAAAATTCGATCTAGTGCATATATATGTGTGCATATATATATTTTTTTTNNNTTTTTTTTTTTTTTTCAATTTTTTTTCGTCATGTCCAAGGAAGATCAGCTTAGCAAACGTACTGCTTCTGGAAAAAAAAAAATTAATTAAAGATGAACTAGAAACAAAAGAAACTAAAAACCTTTTCTGCCTTTAAAATATTTCAAAATCAATTATATAGACAATATCTAGTTTTTAAAAAAGAAAAAAAAGAACTTTTGTTTGTTGGCCCAGTGGCTGGATAATGTTGCATTTTGCATTCTCAAATGAGATCAATAAGCACAGATATATTTGGGAAATTACCTGATTATCTTGTGCAAATAGAAGTTCTTCCACAGCTAGATAGTGTACACATATATGAAATCTAAAAATTATATTAAAATTCTGTCATATAAGCTTTTAAAATAATTTTTGTCATACATTTATTTAAATAGCTATTTTTGTACTGAGAGAGGGAGAACAGAAATTCCTACTTAAATTCTCTGGTTTGTTATATGTTATGTTTTCGTAGTGTTACTCATTGTCTCTGATCTCTATTCTTAAGGGAGTTTTCGTTGTGCTTGGTACTTGTCCCCATCATTTTCTGAACTGTACAGTTTGATTCTTCAAATTGGGAGACAATAACGACTAATGATGTTTTAAATTAAAGATTAGATACATAATGGTATTGGAACATCTTCTGTACTGTTCTCCATTTCTTTTGCACATTTTGTACATCTTGTTTGATTCTATGGCAGGATATGAGTATTGAATTAGGAAAATCTATGAACTTTTTCCAGGTATTTTAAACCACTACATATTCTTAGGATACTTTATTTTTCTTCCAATTCTGAATTAATCAACTTTAAAAATTATTTATTATTAACCTTATAATTCACCTTATATTCCTCTGTCTTTAAAATTCTCTGTGATAGTCTTCTCTTGAGTAATTAGAAATCGAAGTAACAAGAAATAGAGATGAAGAACTGTTGTTTATAACTTTCTAGTTTTGTCTTTTGGTCATTTAATATATGACCAGTTGAAATCCTTTTTTTTCAGAGACTGTATATTCACAGCCATAATTTTCCAGTGGTAGCATAATTTTCTAAGAGCTTTCTCATTATTTTCCAGATAACTTTTGTTTAGATAAACTGCTATTCCCAAGTACAGTAGTATGTCTTCAGAATTTATGTTGTCTGAATTCTGCTGAGATTCCGTATTTAAGCATTTTACCCATTCTTTGTTTATTGCCAGCACTGTTTCCATTCTGTTCAAAACTAAAGCCATCTCTTCTGCATTAAAAAGAAGAGTGAACAGCTGTTACCAGCTGGTCTGGAATGTACAAAATGGAGGAATATCTGCAAACCCATCATATTTATGGGGTGACTCATCTAAACGAGCCTGGGAAACCTTTGCAGTAGAGCACTGGAAAACTGATGTATGCAGTTCTTTCCACACGGTGATCAAGCTAATGATTTTATAAAAACAAATAAACCCCACCCTGCTGTCAGCCTTCTAAAAAGCAGCTAAATGTTACTCTGACATTCTTCAGAAAAATATCAAGTTGGCTTCTCACAGAATGCATACACTCAAATACAAACTGAATAATTGCCTCTGCATATCTAGTTCTGTTTAAATAATAAAAAAATTATT
>VZTT01014915.1:0-13268 GCA_013400855.1 Buphagus erythrorhynchus | reverse complement strand
CTTTGTATCAGTCCCTAAAGACCCTAAATCATACACAGAAGGAGGTGGGGAGGGGGTAAGGGCAGCTCAGGAATTAATGTATATGGGTAGAGGGTAAGTCAGTAGAAACCAGGCAGTGGAAAAAAAATTGTGTCATGTCTCCCACATGCGTTTTTGGAAGGTCACCACCATCACAAATGCTGATATGGTTCAGGCTCCCACAGCAGAGCAATACTCATCAATCCTTCTCATCAGTTAGAAATTACTCACAGGGCTAGGTTAGATATTCCACAAGAAAAGTCCATGCCCAAACACCCTGAAGCCCTTGCAGGATGTGAGTGCTCACACTCCCTCGTGCACACTGGGTCTCCCTCCTTGGGAAGCACTGGGGGTGCTGAAGGACCAGCCCTTGGTCCCCTGGGAGCAACTGGGGAACTGCAGGCTCGGTTCTGTGTCTCACAAAAACCTCTTGCTACAAATTAACCTTAAGGTTATCACAACTATCAAAGAGTGTGGAATTGAACCCAACCTGTTGGAATTTCCTCGTTGTTATTATTATATTATTATATACAGTATATACACAGCAACCACGGGATGGGGCTGCTGGTACAGCGGGCTTCAAGCTTTTATCAGTGTCATCAACCTCATTTAGAGTGAGACACGGGAGACAGTGAAAGCTCTTGCTGTGACAACAACAGCCAAAATTCTCTTTGTTATAAGACCTTTTAACAACTTTTTAGCCAATAGCATAATGTTAAAAGCTGGCAAGCATTTGCTTAAACCAATTATTAAAGCTGCACATACATCTTGCTCTTAACAATGCTTGCTTGTAATAGCTTAAAAACAATGGATAAACATTCGTTATTAAACTTACATATTTCTACTGTCTTGCTTAACGTTTTCCTAAGGCCTATCTCCACACAGCTCATAGCCTTATTGTTGCTTGTCTTTGCATCTGTAGCATTCTTGCATTCCTTCATTCTGAGATTTGCTTTCACACAGCTTTTCTATTTCCCACACCAACCTAAAGTCAGAAGATAAACAACACTCAGCCCAATTTAAGGAAAAGCACAAGTTCCTAATTCTGCACCAAGCTGTGCAACAGGCTGGCCCCGAGCAGAGAATTCGAGTCCTGTGTCCAGTGTGGCCACCCAGCGTGCAGGTTCCCTACCTGCTGCTGCTCTCCAGGGCACACCCTGGGCAGGATCCAGCACAGACACCTGTCAGCCCCGTGATTTGTGACCCATCTGACAGGGGTGGCCAGGGACTCTTTACAGCCTGCTGTCACTGCTGGCTGTGTGTGTTCCAGCTGCTGTGCTGGAGAGCACTTTCCTGACCAACTCACATCAAAGGCTGCACCGACACAAACACATGAGTTTTAGAAGTCACTCGGCTGTGTGCTACAGCAAAGGTGTGCCTGGGATGCTCCCTAATATTTCTCTTACCATGCCCAAAATTGGCATCAGCTTGTGTGAGGATTAAGGGGACAGGAACTTCCAGCCACAATGTTGGTGGGTGACTTTAAACAAGGCTTAGGAAGTGGTTTTGAATGCACACACAAGACTGAGCCATTGCTCTTACTCAGCTTTCTATAGCCAACTGAATGCAACTGAGGTTTTTTTGCTACCTAATCAGATATGCAGACTACTGAGTATCTCATGCATGGGATGAAGACTAGGCTGAAGTGAATACAACGAATTTTATTTTCCTGTTATCTCCTACCTTCCAAGTTCCCCAGGGAATATGACAGCCATTTCCACATCTGACTATTTCATTTTGAAACAAACGTAAGCTAGACTTAACTATTTTCTTTCCATATGTGTCTGGTAGATATATTTATCATCAAGAGATTCTTCTCCTCCTCTTCCCCCCACTTAACAGCTCTTGACTTTGTGTGGCCCCTCCATACCAGCATATTGTTTGTGCTTTTGGCAAGACCCTACTTTAAAGTATGACATGTTTATGTAAGAGGCATTGATGGCTAACACAGGCTTCAGCTCAGTAGGGCATTTGGGATGGTGTCAGCGAGGAATGCTCTCCCCTGATTTATGAGCACGTTATAGTTATTCAGGTGGAGTGGCAGGACCTGGCAGTAAGCACCAGCATACAGATCAAATGTGTTTTGAGTTCACAGATCAGGCTGAGGTGCTGCCAATCGCCACAGGGTTATGGCAGGGGAAACCAAGCCCTCAGTTTTTAAAAAGAAAGCAGTCTCTGAAGACAAGGAGCTGCCTCCAACCTTAAGCCTTACTGACCAAAATCTTAGACTGTTCTTACAAACCCTGTTCTGCAATTTCAAGATGGCATATATGCAGATTCAGAGACAGATACTTACTGTAGCCTACAAGACCGACCCACTGCATCATCTTTTTGGCAAGACAAGTCTGATTGGCTGTTTCCAGATACTTAAGCACTTGAATAAAATTCTTCCACTTTCTCTCTTTTAATCTCCTTTATTTATAACAGGTTGAAGTGATGTTCTTTTGAGGCACGTGACTGAAGTGCTCATATTTATAAGCCCATTCAACTCTACATTGTGCCCCCTAACAAAAACTAGCTTTGGAACATCACATGGTTCCCCAGCAGCCAAACCCCATCTCTGAGTGTTTGCCAGCATCCTTTCTACTCAAGGTGCTTATTTACCATCTTCAGCCCTCAGTGAAATCAGCTTCCCTCATTTCCTTCACAGTTTGAATAGCTTTGCAGTTTGCACCTTTAATTAAGACATTCAATTTCATGTTTCCCTTATCCTGTTACACCTTCCTCTGGCATTATCAATTTGGCAACACAGCTCTGTAAACCTGTTCATATAGAAAAGCCTATGCTGATTTAATGTAGCTCCCATGAAGTAACAGGAGTGCAAGTCCTTCAATTTTGTAAGAAGGAGGGGAAGAAAGGCAGAAAAACAAGTGCTCCTCAGCATTTCCCAAACACTAAAGAGATTTGACAGGCTGAGAGAGTTGAGGCTGTTCAACCTGGAGAAGGCTCAGAGGAGACTTTATAGCATCTTCCAGTACCTACAGGGGGCTTACAAAACCTGGAAACAGACTTTTATCAGGGCATGGGATCACATAGGAGGAATAGTTTTAAAATGAAAGAAAATAGGTTTAGATTAGATATTAAGAAATTCTTTACTGTGAGAGTGATGAGACACTGGTACAGATTGCCCAGAGAAGCATGGATGGCCCATCCAAAGTGTTTCTAGGCCAGGCTGGATGGGGCTCTGAGCAATCTTGGTCTAGCAGGAGGAGTCCCTGCTCATGGCAGAGAGGTTGGAATGAGATGATCTTTAAGGTCCCTCCAACCCAGGCCATTCTGCAATTCTAAAACTCCTGCTATTGCTTGAGTGAAGACAGGTAGGATACTACTTCTTTCTAGAGACAGGTATGTACTTCACCCATAAAAGTCCATTTAGTAATTATGTGAACCTTTTGCTGCTGCTCTCACAATGCTAGTGAAGGTAACAGCACACGATTCCAAGGGAGGGAGTTACTTCTCTCAACAGTGAGCATACAAGTGATAAAACACATCACAAGGAAGTCTTTGATTGTTTCTCTTAACTTGACCAATTCAAAAGTCCTATTCTCTTTCCACGAAGGAAGAAAACACACACACATTAGGGTCAATAAGCAGACTCAGAATTCAGCTCAGCCCCCTAAAACACAGCCAGAAATATCTCCATGTATGGTTCTGTACACAGCAGTCATACATAGCAATAACCAGCCCATGCACATTCAACCATTCCACCCAGGTTTCCAGACAAGCACTTCATGTTTACACAAATACAGGATGATTAATTTCCAGACAGGCACCGCTCTGGCAACTACAGGGAAATGCCAGCATATTCAAAACCTGAAAGAAGTGAAGTATTTTAAACAGACTCATAATGCAAGACCCAGAAGAAGACCCAAATCAGTGCATTGGAACATACCTGACTGTTTTTCTGCAAGATCTTCATCAGCTAGAGATCAAGATTTGGAAATTATTTTTAATTTCCTTTTCACCAGCTACAAATCCATAACAACAAATCAAGCTTCCAGTCAGTTATTATAGGCATAATAAGAAGCACCAGTTACCATATTTCCTTATATGCAAAGAAACCCAATGCCACCAAAAAAACCCCACCCCAGCCAAACTGCCATTTTATCCTTCAGAAATGACCTTGTATTTATTGTTTATTACTTTAAGATAAAAGCACCTTTTAGAGGCTCATTGCTGCTCTGTTAACTGTTAATTAAAGACACATTCTCCTCTTTCCTCACCCCCAGAAGAAAAATGTCAAGAGGCAAAGCCTAGAAATACATTACATTGCAAGGGCTATCCCACACTGATTGGGGTGAGTAGAAGCTTTCTTAGCTTCATTCTATTTCGTTTGGTTTGCTCCAGCTGGAAAGGCAAATGAAAAGTCAAGCTTGAATCTCAGCCATTCTAAATTCTTCTATTAACTACCAACAAAGTGAAAGAGTAATCAAAGATTAGAAGTTAATGATTAAGAGTCTGTTTTCTTGAAGAAATACAGAATTCCATTGTTACTTTCAATTTGAAGTTCTTCAAAACAGTCAGTGTGTTTGGTTACACTTTCTTTTCTTTCCTTGCAAATTTTTTGTAGTAATTATAAAAGTTTGAGCTACTGGAAAGAGTAACATGAACCATTTTAGGCAGCTAAAGAAAAGAAAAAAATGAAAAAAATATTAAAGAAAATCCTTACAACCAGACAAACAATTTACCTGCAATGATGACACTGAATGCTATGAAAAGGGGAAAAACTGCTCCCCTTGACCTGCTGCTCACACTTTGCACTGAGGGAAACTGACTGCAAACTATTGGTATGGGCAACCCTATTTGTAAAAGTGACCAGAAAATAAACTCTGTACAAATCATTGTGTTTGAATATTAGGCTGCATAATTGGGGACTACATGTACAGTATTGCATGGATGTTTCCATTTATTTCTAATAATTAATGGGTGTGCAAAATTAATGAAGTTTAAAATTAAATTGTGTCCCCAAACCTGAGGTTCATGGGATCAAACTCGCATTTTCCCTTTTAGAAAACATAAGTAGTGATACACTCGCTTTCAATTAACATGGAAGAGAGTACAATAGTCTGTGTGGTACAGCACATAGTCATCATCACAATGTCCCTGGGCCATCAGGCATGTCTTGGCTAAACATTCTCAGTGTGTTATTCAGGTTCCATTGCAGCAGCATTTAAAGAGATCTGGAAGCTGAAGAGTTTGGAGAGGCCTGGTGAGCCAGGCACCCCCACAGGACTCACAGCTCAGCTCCCATTCCCAGTGGGTGATTGTGTGGTCCATGTCAGACTGGCTGGCAATCCCATTTTGGGTCCAGGCTGTGGGAAAGGAAATCAAAGTTTTCTTTTTCGATATACTGAAATGCTTTTAGCTCCTTTCAGATTTGTCATAACAACAATACACTTAAGGAATAATCTAATGCAGGCTTAAACCTCTGTTCAGTACAGACTGCTAAAAATGCCTGTCTCAATTTGATATGCTACACTGACATATTGCACTTTTCTGTATCTGTTTCATTCCCTTATGGTGGATGAAATTCAAAGGTATTACACAAAGTAATAGCCAGCCCCAAGTGAGGCAGCTAACCCCACAAATCTAGATGCACAATGAATATGATGTAGTCAAAGCTAATTAATTGTTCCATATCCATCATCATTCTGCCATTACGAAGTTCCTTTCCCTTCCTCTCAAGGGCTTTTCTTCTTCAGTCTATAGCATTTCTGACTCCTTTCCACTGATGTACAAAGCTCTGAGCTCTCTTACACGAACCTAGGCTTCTTCCCCAGGCTTACTGGCATTGTTTCCATGCGTGTTTCTCTGAATCTCTTCCTGTTTTCTTCCAAAGGATGTGCATCTTCATTTTAGTCCTGGAGATCTGAACTGAAGTCCTCACTGGATGTGGCTCTGTAGGAGTCTGCTGCTCCTGCTTCACTCTCCAAGCCTGTTCTGATCTCTCAGTGTCTGCTCTCGTCCTGTTTCAGTGGAGGGAGCAGATTTGAGACTTCTCAGGGCCCTGTTGTTCCCCAGCAGAGGCACCACTCCAAAGGCAGCTGGCACTGTCTGTCTCCCAGCAGCAGGGCATTAATAGCCATTAACAAAATGCTATACAGTTCCAGCATGATGTCAGTGGTATTAACCTCTGTCATTCCTGCATCAGTACTCCTGAATGACTGGTTATTTTTTTTCTTTAAAACTTACCTCTGAAATACTCCACAGCAGTAAAACCAACAGTGACTACTTAGAATAGCTTTTATTTTCCAGTTTTGAAAATGAACTCTCAGTTATAGTACGGACTTTGTTGAACAACAGCTGAATTTCTCATTCATACCTTTTTTACCAAGCTTTACAAAAAAATAAACCAAAGCAAAGCCTTCATGCCCTGCAGACTTGTGAGCATTTTTGAGAACTACTAAGGATTTGCCACCTATTAGAGAAAATAGGTGGGAGAGATCTGGGAGTTTTCTGGAATGGATCATTTATGAACAGATTACTCAGAACTGCTGTATTACAGCAAGCCTGCTATTTCTTTCAGGAGTATGAAATCTGACCATCTTTTCTCAGTTCAAACTAGTTACCAGAGCAGGAACAATTCCTTTTAAATGGTATGTTCATAAAGCCTCTATAACCTCACAGTAACTAGATATTTTGTTTCTCAGCTCAAAACAAAATAAATGCCAGCACTATAAACAGATGAGATAAAGTCTTTAGGAAGAGAGAGTTGGTATCATTTATTGCAGTAATAAAGACAACTGGAATAAGATACATTTTTCTATGTATTCAACCACATTTATATTTTTAGATCACTAACAAGAACACCCCTGTTGAATTCCCATGATGAATCAGGATCAATATGCCTTAAGATTTGAAAGATTGATGGATTTTCAAAACTGTCCTTTTCTTTTTATAGATTAAGAAGGACGTATTTCCATTGCTCATATACTTTGCTATCTTTGCTATATCTACTGCTATATCTTGCAGACTCCAAGATATGAGAATGCCTAATCCAACCTCAGTTTAAGTGCAGTTACATCCCCCCATCTCCAACAGTGCTTTAAACTTTATCACACTGAAATCTTTAGTTTAGTTTAGAAAATTGGATAGGGCTCCCAGATAAATGTTTGCATGGCAAACTACTCCTGCCCATCTCCATGTCTATGCTCATGCCTAAAAGCTATTAATAGGTATAGGGAGTGGATGTGCAAGACCAGACTGGGAATGCTTTGTACTCCCATGGACTGTATCAGTCACACAATGCAGTTATTTCTCCAACTTGGGTTCAATGTGTGGGTTTAAAATTTTTTTTCTGTCAGTTTTGGTTTTGGGTTTTTATTTGGTGTTGTTTCTTAAAAAAAAAAAAAAGAAAAAGAAAAAAAAGTCTTTACCTTTCAAAAAACCCCAAGAATTTCATGTGATGTAGAGCTTCAATTGAAAATTTAAAAAGGTTATGGAAGATTAGCCACCATTGGTGCCTGTGGGTAGAGCAGCTGGTCCCTGGAATAAAGGCAAGGATAAAGCCATCTTCTTCATGAATGACATGGCAACAAGGGATACTGCCACCAAAAGCAAAGCCTGCTCCAAGGCAGCTCTGTACAAACCATCACGAGGAGCATTTCAGGGTGAGGGGGTGGGAGCAGGGCACAGGCACTGCAGTGGGAGCAGGGACAGAGGGAAGGGGTGCAGTGTGTGCAGCCCTCCAGCCCTGCTGCACACCTCCTGCATGCTTCAGCTTGCATCAGGTCCTAGAGACTCCCTCCAGCAGGCAGGGAGCAGCCAGCAGCACCTCGGTGAGAGGCACATCTGCAGCCCTGTGGAAATGGCAGAAGAATGATTAATTTAATCCCATGCCCTTCCTTAGAAAAGATAGCAAGAGACGGTGAGGAGCAAAGTTTGTACAAATATACCAGTTTCTTATCCCTTCTTTGGCAGAGGGAAGGAGGAGCAGATTCCATATGCCCACCCTCCCCTGATCACAGCATTTAGCAGAAGGGGGGAGAAGGGCTTTTCTGCAGAGCCTGTGCCTTTGAGGCAGCAGCAGGACAAGAGTTCAGTTTTACGACTCTTGGCCCCAACACAATTTACCATTTACAAACTAATCCTCCTCTGCTGGAGAGCACAAGGCCTGCTAAAGCTCTCATGTCCACTTCTCTGATTCTCCATTGTCCACAGTGACAGGGAGAAGCTGAAGAGCTAATCGGTGTGTAATTCAATCGCTGTCCAGGCTGTGTCACAGCACAATGCTCTGCTTGTAGTGCCACGGGCTGAGGCAGCCAGCTACTGTTGTGCCCCACAGCAGGTGTGAAGAATGTCACTGGCTCTGTGTGCTGCCCCTCTCTGCAGGTCCACTGCTGACACTCTGCTCACTCACCACTTAAAGGCTGTTTTTCCTACTGGCAGCAAGCTAATTGTCAGCTCTCTGGTGAAAGGGCACCCTCAGTATTTTTGACCCTGAACTGGGAATTCCTGCACAGCATAACATGGGCCTCATATAAAGTAAACCTCTTTGCTCTCTAGATCCCCTAAATGTGGAGGCCTGCTAACAAGCTCTTTATTTCCTTAGTCTTAATCCAGCAGTTAGTAAATTATCATCTACCACACCCAAACTGTTTCACTCCGTTGTTCCTCACCAGACAGGACACTGGACATTGCCCCACATCCTTTAGTATGGTTTAAATCCTTGGTAGCTAATTACATTTTTAATCAGCAAAAGACAGATGCTTCAAAAAATTCCTATCCACATGTAGGTCATTAAAAACCTCTGGAATACCAAATTAAATGTGCTGCCACACTTAAATACAGGGCCACTCTGAAAATGGCATTTGGTTTGGTTTCTAGCAGAATTTACTACTCCATCCACCAAGATTTGAAAAGCTGCACTTTCATTCGAGTTCAAGCAAGCTGAGGAAGAGCAGTGCAGAGGAAGAGCAGTGCAGAGGAAGAAGGCAGGGCAGCAGCTGCCTCTTGCTCAGTGGTGTGGGCATGGCCCAGCCATGCTATCAGGCAGGTAAGGAGACAGCACAGAACGACTGCTGGCACATCCACGGGAGCATGTCACAGGATGTGTCCCTGGCTCACAGCTACATCACACACTGCTAACAGTTGTGCTCCTTTCCACATGGAACAGTGACTTGTCCAAGGGATGTGAGAACAGAATGAACACAGAAACATCCTACTCCTAACACATCTCTTTCCTTAACAGCCTTGAGAATTTCATTCATGTACTTTTTCTGGTACTGTTTTTCCAGTTCCTTAATTTTCATGTAGAAGCAAACCAAATAGCAGGAATACCTGATGGAAGAGCTACACTGGGACAGAAATTGTACAGGCCTGTACAGCTGCAAATTTTCATCCAAAAGAATAAACAACTGAAGTCAGCTGCATAAGATGACCAACCCAAGAAACAAATAAACCAAAATGGAAACATATTCCCTGCCACCAGGTAGGTAACTTTAAATCGATATATTTGGCTATCTAGACTATTTCTGTGCAATTCTACACATGAATTATGGTTACCAATCTTACCTAATCCTGTAAAGGGACGAAATACTTTGTCACACTTGCAAATTCTGTGAAGGCAGTGAGCAGATGAAGAAAGATGATCCAGCTTCTTACCACTTGCTACAGAAAAGTTCATAATATTCATTATTCAAAATATGAATTGGACATCTGTATTTACAATGTTTAACAAGTCTTGCTTAGTGTCGAAGCCAAGCTGCTCATTTCACCCATACTCATCTACTGTCATCATCGAGGGCTGATTTCCAAACATGGCCACACATCAGTTTTCATGGCAGGGTCATGAGACATTCTTGCATCCTGAATCAGGATTCAGCAATGCCTTGTGCCAAGCCTTAGAAACATGCAAAGCATTTACAACTGAGCACCTGCGGAAATCCCATTTCCTGACAAAGAGAGGCCTCCAATATTCATGTTTTCTCCTACTCTTAGGCTATGCTGTAATGAAATCTGGCCTGAATAATCCTTTTACAGCTGGACAAGGAAGTATCCTTGCTTAGCACTTACCCCTCTCCTTATGGAGGTTCAGTGGAAACCTGGTTGAGCAATCAGCAAAGATACACAGAATGAAAAGTCTGGCTGATGGGATATGACAAAAACCACACACAGGACAGGGACATAAAGTGAGCCTATGAGAGAAAGTGGAAGAACTCTGGCAACTTTAATGAATACAGGTAAGAGGATGGCACCCTTAGGAGTCACATTGAACTGCTGTTAATGCCAACAGTGACATATGCAGACACAACCAGAGAGTGCATGCTCCTGGAAAGGGAGGCCAGGAGCACTGCTGCTAACAGCAGGGGAACAATCACAGAATGCAGGACTGCACGGGAACCACTGCTGGGTCAGTGACAAGAGGTGAAGGGGAATAAATTGAAGGAATGCTGGAAGGGACTTGGAAAGGGCTGTTTGTGGTGCAAATGACTTTGAACAGTTTATGCTGTGAGACGCCCTGCCTTGGAGGGGAGTACTCCCCACTACCTCTTGCTGTAGGTCTGGGTTGCCCTTACTCTAACCTGCCCTCATCCCTTTGAAGGCTGTGACTCCCTCCCTCCACAAAACTGCATCCTTGTCCTGTCCCTGTCACTCTACTCATGGGTTGCTGCTGCTTTATCTCTGACAGAACTGTCTGTGCCCTCTCCTCAAACTCTGCCCTTAAACTCCCAGCTATCACATCTCCATATACCCCCAGGCCATCCCCTCTGCCTCCATTCCCTGGCACTGCTCCCTGTAGTTGCTTCACACCCCAGATTATCTGTTTTTGCTTTCCTCCCTCTAGCAGTGTGAGTGTGAAGCCCAAACTATCACAGGTAGCAAACCATTAGCCTCTGCACTGTTCTGTGCCCAACNACTATCACAGGTAGCAAACCATTATCATAGCAAACCACTATCACAGGTAGCCTGTGCACTGTTCTGTGCCCAATCTCAATCTCACTTTTGCTGGGCCACTCATTGGAGCTTTAAACCAGTAACTACAACCAGCCCTGCTGGTCTTTAGTGGTCCCTCAGCCTCTTTTTGGGAACCATAATCCATCATGGTACTGGGCAGGCTCAGTGGATGCAGAGTGACAGCCACTGCTCCCTATTTCCACAAGGAAATGCTAGAACAACTTCTGTCTGCTGGGTATAACAAAGAGGACTCCATGGCACGTTTCCCTGTTCCTCTCTTGCTGCTGATCACTCCTCTGCTCCTCTGGGTACTCCAGGGGACCTCCCCCCTCCTCTTGGCCATGACAGTGTACATTCAAACAGCTGCTGGGCTGGATGAAGCACCTGCTCTGGGCAGCAGCAGCTGGAGTTCATTTTGGGTCCAAAGGGCCGAGGCCAAGCAGGCTGACCGCATGTGCACTAATCCAGTATCATCACCAACTCCACCAACAACAGGTGCCCTTTGAAGAGGGAGAGAAAAACTATTTGGGGAGGAACCAGAGCTTTATAAAGGACATTATGGGCCAAGTCCTCAGCTGGTACATGCTCAGTTAAAGCATGTACCCTCTTGAAGTTATATGAGTAATGCTCACATACACAACCACAAAGTTTGGCCCACTCTCAGTCCTGCTTCTCTTCTGTTTTTAGTTTTCCTAAGGATTTTTCACCTCCTCTCCTTGTTTTACATTTATCTTCCATCAATAAAGAAACTTTCCTGTCCCTTGCTTCAGACCAGACAGCTGAAAGTCACAAGCTACACATCCCAGATTTCACCATCCTCCTGTGCACAGGTAACACAACCTTACCATGCATCCCTCAGTGCTGCTCGAGTCCTGGGGTCCAGATGACGAGCCTGCAGCAACAGGAACAAGGGCAATCCCATTCTGGAACAAATCAAACCAAACCCCATTAAGGTCCATTAAGAGAAGTCTTTCAGCACAGGCATTCTAGAAATTGCAGTGCACTTGCTCAAGCCAGTGGTCCCTGTAGGACAGACCATAATTTCAATGTATGATCCCGACAAATAACACAGAGAGAAAAAAAAAAACAAACCCCTTCAGAAACTATTGGCCAAACCATCTCCAAGGGAAGTTTTATTCTCACGTAATTTTGCTGGAAATTTGTTTACCATCCAACACAAACAAATCTCTTTTTAAAGTCCCTCTTAGTGTATTTCTGATGAACACCTGAACTAATGAAAGCCTCTATATTTTCTTCCTCTCTGAGCCTTCCCATACTGAGCTCCAGAGGCCAGTTCTGGAAATCTGGTCTCACTCATTGCAGTTACTCTGGTGCTTCTTTCTAGAGAACCTGGAAGCTCTCTGGAGCCTGAGAATGGAGCTGGATTCACAGAGATGGCACTGCAGAGCATGGCCAAAGGCATTCTGCTCACACCTCTCGAGTAAAAACAGGATTTCCAAATTCTTCTTGATGCACTATCAGAGGAAAGCAGGACCTTGCTGCAAGTTGCTCATGTGAACCAGTCACAGCCTTTATAACTTTGTATTCCAAAATTTATTTTCCTGAACTATGCATCTTTTAATTCTTGACTTTCCAAGATTCAGATTTAAGCCACTTTTCCCTCGGTTATATTACAAAGAGAAGCAAAGTGATGAGAGACACAGAGCTGGTAGTGAGAACAGTACAGGCAGAAAAAACAGGCCCCAGTCCATAACAGTTCCTGACATCTCACAAGTACAGACAAGTGTAACCTGTTCTGCATTGGCTTGAACATTTAAATAAATCTCCAAGAATTTCCCTTGATGAACACCACAGTACAGGTTAGACAATTCCTCACCAAGGATGTGACAGACACTCAACCACTTGGGAACCTCCAGTGCTGGAAATGTCATCTCAGCTGCTGCAGACTCACACACTCCCTTTGAGGCTTTAACCACAGTTCCAAAGCTGGAAAACACCAGAACATGTACAAACATACACAGAAGGCAACAGTGCACACTTGTGCAGCAGTTCTGTTCACATACATGCCCGAGGGATGCACTTGGCACCCTGGTACTGAGCAGCAGAGACACCCACTCACTGCTGCCCTTCCAGCCAGAGCCATAAAGCACTGTAACCTCTGACAGCACCGAGCTCTCCCTACCCCTGAACCTCGCTGCCACTTGCTGTCACTGGGCACACTTCACACAGGCCAGCTGCACTGGATTTATTCAACCACTTCTGGAGTATCAAAGCTAAATTTTTTTTTTTTTGTCTTTGCCCCAGGCAGGCACTTGGTATGCAGGATTTAAATCAGAGAACAAAATGTTCTGTGAAATTTGTAAATACTCAGCCCAGTAAATTCTAAATTCTGA
>VZTT01014910.1:14595-28858 GCA_013400855.1 Buphagus erythrorhynchus | reverse complement strand
TACTAGACCAATATCCATATTTCTTTAATAAATCACTGAGATCTGGTTCACTGGTGGGAGCAGCTACATGATCAGTGGAAAAAGACATGCTGGGTATGCAGTTACCACAAGCAGAGAGGTAATAGAGTCTGGACCATTGCCAACAAACACCTCTACGCAAAAAGCCAAAATAGTCACCTTAACCTGGGCCTTAGAGCTGGCAAAAGGCAAAGAAATCAACATTTATACAGACTCAAGGTATGCATTTGGAGTGGTTCATGCACACGGAGTTATTTAAGATATTTTCTGACTAGACTAGGTTAGCCAAGTTTTTTAGTTTTCTTCTGTAAAAAAAGTGTTCCTCATTTGTACCAGATGTACTAGATTGTACTAGAAGATTTTCAGTGCACCTGTTCTGGTAACAGACTCATCTTTCTGAGCTTGGGTGATCAAGGAAGTGTGCAATATTTAAGATTTCATTGGTTCTCTGTGCAATCATGTTCACTATTTCTGTTGGAAACCTCTCTCAGGATCACATTTCATCCATTTCCTTAAAACAATGCAAATAGTTGTTGTATTAGAGATTATCATTAGAGCTGTTCCTACTTCTTATGATCTTTTTGCGCAGAACAGTTTCCCTTGGCATATCCAGCTTCTGAATAAAACAAGTTAGGGATCCTATTACTCACATGTGTTTTTTTCCTTAATGATTTCCCTACCATGTCTTCTGAGTGAAGAGTTTCAGGGGAGGTGAATCAGGTAAATAAAAGCTATGTCACAGCACATGCACACTAGGGAGCATAGTTAAATCCTGCATTTTTGATTGTTGTGTTTTGCAGACACAACATATTTCTTTCAGCATCATGTAAAGTACTGTAGGCTGAGGCAGTGCTGTGCAAATGCTGGCATGCTGTTAGAACATTTGCTTTATTTGTGAGGGACGATCCTATTTACAAAATTAAGCAGATCATCCAAATGGATGTCAATGGGATCTTTAATACTCACTGCCATACCCTTAAACATCCCTCTCTGATGGATATCACTCATTTTGCCAGTCCCCCTGAAACACTTTGGTACTGAAATCTCAGTTTTACCATGATAGGTAACCACTTCTGCATGTTTGTTAAGCTCAGCTGATGTCAGCGAAACAGTAGTGATCCACCTGAACTGAGGATGTGGCCTCTGGAGTTCAGAGGAGTTACTGTAGAATATCAGGCTGAAAAGAAAGGATTTCTGAAGGATTTTCAGTTGAGCTAATGCCTACAAACCAATAAAGAGGAGGTTTCTTTATGTGTTTAAGTCCTTTTCTTTGAGATACTCAGTAAGCAACATGTGTCTTGACATTAATAGAAATGTACAAATATGACAACAGAGTGTTTACCAATTCTATTTTCTGTATATAGCAGAGCAGAAATATTGGCTGCACTAATCTATGAGTTTGACTGATGTGATCCAGAGAGGAGAAAAGTATTTGAATAGCAGTAAAATATAATTTAATCTTTATTACAGATCTCAAGTTTATTGAAGTGTGAACAAAGAAGTTTTTTTGGGTGTTAACCATGTATCCACAGAGCATGAAATAAATCCAGGAACAAAATAAGGGTGTTTTCAGTCTTCTTTCTTTGTCAGATCAGCTAAAAAACCAGATTTTATTTCCAAGAAGGAAGGGTACAAAAGGACTAATGGTTTCTTTCATCAAGCATGGTTAAATTTGGAACATCCATTTAGATAAAATATATTTGAAATGGTGGCTGGTTATTTCTTTTCTTTGTTGTTGTGTTTGTGTGTCTTTTNTTTTTTTTTTTATATCTATTTGCTTTCATTGGGATACAGAAAACCTACTGACTGTTAAAGCAGGGGATGGCACTTTTAGTTTAACCCACAGTTTTAACTGCAGGTAGCCATGAAACTTAGGTCTGGATTGGGATCCCAAATTTCACAATTACTTCCAGAGCTTTTCTTCCAATTAGTATTACAAGCATTCTGTAGTTTAGCAAACCCAGTAAGTATAATGCAAAGAATAGGTTATATTTTTGCAGAGTCTCTTAGCATGTTAGGATGTCTGTCTGGCTTGTCATCATTGAAACAATTAAGAAGGATATTCTGGCAGTGAGTTAATTTATGTGGAATGTAAAATGATCTTTTTTTTCAATTTCAGAGGAAGGAACTAGGCTTTATACCAGTAACTCAAAAAACTTGTCTGAACTGCTGATCCCAAGGCATGCTGTGATTGTATGAGGTGGTTTAATTGGATATGCAGATCTGAGTTCACTGTCTACATGCACACAGCTATTTGGAAAGGGAGTTTGTTAATGAAAGTAAAAGAAAAACTCGAAGGAAAAAGCACATTTGGCATTTAACTAGCAAAAGATTTGCTTTCTTCATTAAAGTCATTATAACTGAGCTCAAGAATTGCACATGCACAAGGGAATTGCTTGAATTAAGTTAGTAAAGTTGTACTTTATTAGGTGTGAGGGGCCTGATTATTCCATTAGTAGTGCAACACAGCCTAAGTTCAGACCTGTGGACTGAAGTGAGCAGCTTATGAGGATGAAGCTGTGAAGCTCCTGTCCTGTGCACCTCTTCACCTGGGTAAGAGGAAGGCTTTTGTTTCTGTTTTTATGAAATGTGACAAAATAAATTGGTACTGTGCTGGTTAAACCAGTAATCAATAGAGTTTGTTCCTAGGAAGTTTAAAGGAGAGCCATTCAATTACTTGGTAGAAACTCTGTATGTCCCTCAGCTGTCTCTGAACGTGTCAGGCATGGGGAATATACAGTAGGGTTTGGGAGTTATTGCGTGTTCTTTTCAGTGCAATTTGCTTTTTTTGGTTTTCTTCTTTTTTATTCAGTTCTTGAAGAAAAATTCAAAAAATAGTTTTATCTATACAGCTGCCGAGCACAGTAGGCACTGGTAATAAGCTGTTTTCAAGCATACAGTGTTATCTGTAAGGTGAAATGCTAAAGAGTACCACCTACTTGCTGTGTAAATATCTTGCTAAAAGGTCAGGGGAAAGCTTTTTTTGGTCTGGCAAATGCTCTTAAAATGTTACCAGTTTAGGTTAAAATAGATTTGATCAGCCTTGAAGCCTGGTAAACTTTAGTATCACACAACAGTGAAGAAATTACCAGAAGTGCTGTTGAGTCGGAATGATGAAACTGGAATTCTCCAAACCCTCTTCATAAAAAATATTGAGAACGGGCATATTAAGTGGTGCTTCCCAGTTCAGCAGCAACAGTAAAGGAGTACAAAGACGTGCAAAGTAGGATTATTAATAGTGAAGGAGAAAGTGCACAGTTTTTTGGGATTTTTTGAATCACAGGTAACATGAGAATGTGATGGGCAGTAATGAACTTTGCATAATGGGCCCCACTTCTGAGTGTATCTTTGTATCATCCTGATCTTAAACAAGTGCCTCCCTTGTCATTTGTCACTACGTGTGGAACCCACCCTGAGTTGAACAGATGAGTGTGAGCAGAGCACTGCTCTTGTCTGCTAGGGGCTGAGTTGTGCTCTCAAACATGTTCTATTGGCTTTCCATCAGATTTATGCTTCCTGAACCACTTTTTGCAGCATTTGAGTTAGAGAGGGTCTTTCCAGCTGTGTTGACAAGATCAATAAAATGGCAGAAAATGTAATGCTATTACTACCAATATATTTTAATCTAGCAACCATTTTCCTAGTGAGGATAAAATCTGCTTGCCACTTTTCACTACAAAACCATCATATTATAAAACATATTGCTCATAGTGAAGATGATGGGCATTTTGCCACAGCTTTGACCCAGTGTTCAGTACTGAATGCACAAAATGATTTAGCCTGGTGAGTCAAGGAGCCAGCTAAGAAGTTAGCTTATTGGGCAGATTATCTTTTCTGTAATACACCATTCTTCACCAAATATTCACATCTGTAGGCCACCAAAGAGTTAATAATCAATTGCTACTTAATGAACCTATAACCACCTTATTAAATCCGCATTGAATGTATAGTTAAGTATACTCAGAGTATTTTAATTTAAATGTTACCATAAAATCTGCAAGTGGAATTAGTTTAGTGCTTTTGAGATTACATTAGCAGCAAAACAGGGGGTGGATAGTTATTGTTAATTAAACCATACAGGCAATATCCAGTAGAATCCTAATGGTGTGTAAGATGCATCTATTTGTTTAACATATTGCAGTTTCAAGACTCTCTGTCCGCCAATTCCTTCCCCCCCCTCCCCATGCAGCCCCCTTTTCAAATTACCAGTGGAAGTCTTTGGCCTGATTTTGTTACTCTGTAAGACTGATGAAATGTTGAAGTTAACCTTTCCATTGTCCCTGAAATGGGCTCGACATGAATACACTCCATAGAGGGAGGGAACAAAGCAATTTCACTCTGAGTTTGTTTATTAAAGTATTTTATGACATTTTTTTTTCCATCTAAGCAGTCTCTGAGGAAAACTCTGGATTTGATTTCCTCTAATGAAAGTGTCCCCCTTATAACATATTCATGACCACATGAGTCATGACATCCTATATTTTATTGCACTTTTGTGCTTAGGTTAAATACTGCAAAAAAGCCACCTTACTCCCTAGCCATTGTCCTTTCTTTTTCTTCTTTTTACATACCCTTGCAGTACGTGAGACTGAGAACAAAATTTTTGTGGTATTTTTTTGTTTGAGGGGAATTTCTGTCAGACTCAGTGTCTAATCTGTGCCACAGTTCCTCTGCCTTTTGAAGGACCAAAACTTCTCCTCCCTGTGATTACCTCCAGAGAGACACTCCATTCTTAAACTTGTTTTCAATACCTGCTGGGCACTCAGAAAGGGAATAGTGCTGCATACCTGTCGTCTATTAGCTGATATATTCCATTATTTGGGTTAAAGGCTCCAGGAGTCCTCTAGACCTGCCTCCCAGGCTGTTGCCTCTGCTGACTGTCACAGGATAGGTGTGGCTGTGCTGTGTAGCCCAATTTTTTGGCTAAAAGGAAGAGTCTTGCCCAACAAACCTTTACTTAAATCATAAACTCTGGTAGAGATAAGATTCTGAAGGTTTTATATCTTGTTCCTATGGTCTTTTAGAGCTGTTATCTGGTCTTTAGTGTCTCCCCTTGCCCTCCAGCCCTGACACTTCTGTAATACCTTGCTAAAACTCTTTTGTTGGTCCTGCTTTGACCTTTCTCATACTTGAGGAACACGCTGAGCGCAGGTAGGTAGATGTACAAGCTGCAGATAAAGCTGCTGTCTCTTTGCACAACAAAGGGCATGGGGACCTATGTCACCACTCAGGAGACGTGACAGACAGAGACTAGGTAGGAGCTGTGACTCAGCAGGAAGAACCCAGACTTTGCATGGATGAACAATTTGAGTGGTTACTGTGTAATTACACCATGAATAAATTGCTTATGGATCCAGAGGTTTTAGGCTTTACTGTAGGAAGCCTGGGGTCAAATCAGTAAGGAAACCTGGTCTGACTGCATGAGAGTGGGGTGCGTAGGGAGTCAGGTGGGACACCCATCAGCTCACTAGAGCCACCCACTGCAGTGGGGCTTCAGTCTTGGCAGTGAAAGTATCCAGCAGTGGGAGTGGGACTGCCAGAGTGCCTCCTGAATAGTCAGACAGGAAAGTTTCCTTAACATTCCTTATATGTGAATGCCTCATCAAAAGACTTATTCATAGAATGGTTTGAGTTGGAAGTGACCTTAAAGGTCATGAAGTTTCAACCCCACTGCTGTAGGCAAGGACACTCTTTTGCTGCTGCTATATATTATCTGTCATGAATTGCCCCTTGTGCCTCAGGTCTTTTTTCGACCGACAGTTCCTTGCCTATTTCTAGTACACATATCCCTGGCAAATAGATCAGGACAGTGCTAGTTCCCCTTTATTACTTTCTGAGGCACACATACCTGCCTAAATAACAGTATTTGCAATAGGTTTTTTGTGCTCCTATCCATTGTGGAAGTTTAATTTAGACCGTCTGCATCTTTCAACATTGCTTTCACTTTTCTGTGAAAGGACATACACCTTCTAGGCACCAGAAGAATATGATACAATAATAATGAGCATAAGACTATGCTTCAGCTAT
Organism: Buphagus erythrorhynchus; assembly: GCA_013400855.1. NCBI lineage: Eukaryota > Metazoa > Chordata > Aves > Passeriformes > Sturnidae > Buphagus > Buphagus erythrorhynchus. The sequence continues at coordinate 22,813 of VZTT01014910.1, read as the reverse complement.
TGAACGGGTCTTTTTACCCCCAGCTATACAAACCACATGGTTACTTTTCATTTTCAAAAAAGCCAGCAAGGCAACTCTTCTAAGCAAATCCTTTGTACAGTATGAAGTGTTCGTTCCTAAACATTCTTAAGACTACAATACAATTTGACTCATTGGTTGCTTTATTTTAGTCACACAGATCCAATTCTAGGTCATTTCCTCCCACTTCCTGAAGGTCATAGCCTGGAAACCTGAAAGTTAAGTCAAATGCCTGACCCTGTGAAGTTGGCATTGCTTGGTAATCCTTTCCATTTATCCTCTCTGTGCAGTAGTGCGTGTGTGTACAGGCAAGGATTACAAGCAAGGACTTGCAAAATGGAATCCTCACTTTGTTTGTAATTGAAAACCATTGCTGGAGAAACAATAATTCAATAACCTTTTCTGATAATGGCCTAATGTCTCTCTCCAGAGACCATAGAGAGCACAGTGGTAAATTGATTTTAAAAGGAGTACAGCATTTCTAAATCTTTATGCAAGACTGACTACAGTTTCAGGCTTCTACTTAATAGCTTTGGATAATGCAGGACCTCAAGCATTGATGTGAAGTGTATGTGTGCAGAGGCACATGGTATTATCATCTTATTTCTTCAGATTTTTCCTACTGCAAAAGAAAAAAATCAATACTAAGATGAGTGAACAGACAATTTAAATGAAGAAATAAGCGGTAGTTGTTTGTTTCCCTATTGTGGAAATACAGTGGTGGTATATGCTTGGAAGCAGCCACCCTTTTTACATCTGTTGAGGGAGTTTTTCTTTCCCTTTTCACATTTCTACTGGGCTGGCCAAAAAGGAACCGGAACAATCACAGAGAAAACCAAGAAGGCCTAATAGGAGGGGGCAGGTAGAAGAGCTTTCCTTAACTACATATAAAAAATAAAGAAAATCTTTCCTTTCTTGAACTAACAGAACTTACACACTGATTCAAACACACATGCATGCTCACATGTCCTTTAATCTCAAAATTAAAAAACACCCCAATGTACTCTGATGGAATAAGATTTGCTGGAGATGAAACTAGCAAGTATTGTGAAGGCTGACAAAAAATTCTCCAGTACTTCTGTACCAAAAGAAAAGCTAAGAAAAGTGTGAACCTGTTACTCAATGGACCAGGATATATAATGAAAAAAGACAAGGAAAAGAGCTCAGACCTTGACTTGATTTTTTTTCACTTGTATGCTCTGTCCACTGGCCATTAAAGTTGCTGGTTTTATTAGCAGGGCCTAAGTGAAGCCTTATCCACACTACTAGAAGGTAAAGTAAGGAATGCTTCAACTAATTGACTGTAAACATAGACTGTAAAGTCTATGGGACCAGATAAAATGCATTTGGGGAGCTCATCAATAGAATTTTAAGGCCACTCTCTAGCACATTTAAAAGATGATGGCAACTAAGAAGGGTTTATTAAAAAAAAAAAAAAAGAAAAAGAAAAAAAAAAAGGCTAGCATCACACTCATCTTCAAGAAGGGCAAGAGGCAGGAAACGAAAGGCATGTCAGCTTTACCTTAGTCCTGTGATGGTCATGGAGCAAAGTCTTGTTGGAAGCTAATTGCAGCTGTATGAAGGGAGAAATCTGACTGAGGATGGGAAGAATAGGTTTACAAGTACAAATTGTGCAGGACCAAACTGACAACCTTCTGTGATGAAGGAATGCTCTGTAGATAAGACGAGATCCATGGATGCTGTGTATACCTTGATCTCCAAACAGCCAAACTGATGATATGTAGAGTACATAAGCAGATAATAAGGTGGGTGGAAAATTGGCTGAACTATCAGCAGCAACACAAATCCCCAGCTGGCAGCTTGTTGCCAGTGCTGTCCCTCAAAGGTCAGTATTGGGGTCAATGTTATTGAGTGTTTTTATTAATAATCTGGATGATTGGAGAGAATGGACTTCCATTAAGTTTGGGGAGAATACCAGGTTGGTGGAGCAGTCAATATTTTGGCAGGGAGAGTTGCTATTCAGTGGGAAATTGACAGATTGGAGAAATGAGATGATAGAAGTCCCATGAATTTCAAGACAACAAAATCCTGACCTGGGACAAAATAATCCCATGCTACAGCAGAGGCCATGAGCAGGTGCAACAGGAAGAAACTTTGAAGGAAAATGGATTTTTGGTGGAAGAGTTGAACAAGAGCCAGAAGTACATCCCTTCCAGCCAACAAGGCCTGGCACATAACAGGCTGCACTGGCAAGGGTGCAGCCAGCAGGTCTGGAGGAAGTGATCCTCCTCTGTACAGATGCAAGTTAGGTACTGTTGAGGGTTGAATTGTCCCTTTTCTTTCTGTGGAATTTTTCCCATTGTTGTGCTGAGTATTTGGGTCTACACCCATGAGCTCAGTTAACAGTTTTCTCTCGAAGGGGGCGGGGGGAGAGGGGCAACACCGGAAAAGAAGAGCGGAGGTGAGGCGGGCGCTCTGCTGCCGCTCGGGGGTGCACCGCTCGCTCGCTCGTCCACCTGGGAGGAGGAGGTTNGACGCCATTCCCCGCAGTGCCCCTCCAACCACGTGGAGTCCACCGCCTCTTCCGTGCTCGCTGGAACATCAGAGGGGTAACCACACCACAAAGGAAGGGGTCCACAACCAGAACTGGTTACTGTTTACGGGGCTTCCTGCTCTGTTGCTGTTGATCTTGCCATTATTGTTGTGTTTCTGTTTCTCTCTCTCTCTCTATATATATATATATCAGTAAAGGACTGTTATTCCTACCCCCATATCTCTGCCTGAGAGCTCTTTAATTTCGAAAATCATAGTAAAGGAAAGAAGGGAAAAAGGGGGGGTTTATACTCTCCTCTAAAAGGGAGGCTCTTGTCCCTTCTAGCAGATACCTGTCTTTTCAAACCAAGACAGGTACCCTAATAGAAGTGGTGTATACCTCATCCACAAGGACTAGTTGAGTAAATCTGGATATCAACATAGACCAGTGCAATTCAAAATCACAAGTTGTTAAATATAAACAATTTTTTGTGTGGTTTAGGTTTTTTTGTCCAATTTATCCCACTCAGCACAACAGCACAACTGGTACAGCACAACAGTTTACTGCCCTTTACAAATCTGACTGCTTTGAATAATTACAGGGAAGATGGGTCAATTGTCAGCTGGCATTGAAAATGTAGTTCCATTAACTTTGTCAGGTTAAAGCAGCTCATGCCAGCTGCAGATCTTTTGACCACCACATATATTAAATGTGCCAGTCATCAGGCTGGGCTTGCTCATCCCATGTGGCAAACTTCAGTTCAGACAGAGGATGAGTGACAAAGCAAGGAGGGTGAGGATATCTGTCATGTTTAGTGTTTGCTATTAGAAGAAAAATACAACCTCTCAGGGAGGTAGGAAGAATGAATGGGTTCAACCCTGACACAAATTGGTGGGCAGATAATGGCATCTCTTTGCATTCTGTAACTAACAGAGGTAATTTTAATAGCTTACAAATCAGCCTATGGCAGTTTTCTCTGATATGCCAGGACAACATGCAAGGCACTGATACATACTTTTGTTTAGAGTTATTTAGAAAGCAAGTCAATATACTCTTTTTTCCCTCCCTTCTTTTCCTATGTAGGGATACATGCATGGCCTGTTATATTTAAACTTTTGTAACTATTTGAATCATACTCAATATTGCATTTTCAACTCCTGGACTAAATTATGATGTGGAAGATGTAAATTACAAGGGATTATACTGTATTTTTTCCTAATAGCCTTCATTCTGTAAAAATTTTGTTTTGTGTTTGAAAAAAGTCTTCTGCAACACATATAGTCTGGTTCAATGAGTCCGTTCAGAAGTGCTTTCCACTGTGCAAGGGTAATTATCCTTATTAGTTCTGTACCTGGATAGTGTTTCAGCAGAGCATTTAGGAGTGTCAAATTCTATTAAATAGCTCACAAAGGAAATAAATTGGAAGTGTCTGTAAATGGTGATACCTTAAGAGGTTTAAGTGAGTGTTCTGCTAGGTGGTTTTGCCACTTGATAGCAAAAAAAAAAAAAAGGTCTAATTTTTGTTTATTTAAGGGAGGGAGCTTTGTATCTTTTGGAATGAAAACCTCTCCCTTCCCTCATGAATAAATGTGGAAAATTTAAAGTCTCTACATGCTAACAATCAATCATGAAGACTCCTAAAATTTTTCATCATCATTCAAATGTATAATTTTCTTGGTATACTAAAGTTTAAGTCATGAAGGAACGCTACATAAATCACAATGCTTTTCTGAAATGTCTCCTTTCCTCAAGAGCTGAACTGCAGAGGTCAGGCAGGACAAAAATATAGCCCATATTTGCACAGCTTAGCAAGACAATAAAAGTTGCTTCTAACTTCTTTTCTATCACGTAATGTTTGTGAAAGCTGAAGTAACTGTGGTTTCTGTAGAGCTACTGTACATTCAGCAAGCAGGTCCCTGGATTTGTTTCACCTGAGCTGCAGGTGTAACTGAGAAAACCAAGAGAAAGTGCTGAGACCCAGAGAAAGGATTTTGTTGGTGGTAAACACGGAAGTTAAACCCTAGAGGAAGGTGTTGTGAAGTGTTTCCTGCTTGATTTCCCTAGACAGCTCAATTTCTTTGCATGCCATTAGTGCTTACATTCAAGACCATGCATGTATTAATCATGCTGGAACTGCTGTCCTCAGCTCTCAGGAGTTTGTCTTTCCTCCCTCCACAGACTCTTTAACATCTGCAATTTGCTCTTTCTCTCATTTTGTCACTGGTTCATATTTGCCTTGTGGTTAAAGGGGACTGATATAAAAAAGACAAATCCTTTGTACTAGCAGAAACCCATCAAGTATTACAAGCTGAAAGAGTGTTTCCCTTTGCTTAAAGTGCTGCCCTTCTCACTGCTTATCTTATTCTGAAGTTGCTGTTCTGTGGAAAACCCCAGGTGGAAAGATCCAGAAGGAACTGACTTTATCTAGTACTAGTGCTATTTGCCTTGGAGTCAGGCCAAGTGAAATGGTGAGGGAGCAAAAAGGCAGCTTTTTTTTGCCATCAGAGAAACAGCTGGCAGAAGCTCTTGCCCACACTGTGGGAGACAAAAAGGAGAGAAGCAATTGGAAGGAACAAGTCTGTCTAGGTTCACTAAAATGTACATCGTTCTGCATTTTGTAAATAGGTTTATGTTGCACGCTTTGCCTATTCATAATCAGGTAGTTTCTGTGCTTGTTTCTTGGACAAACCAGAAACACTTGTGCAACCTTTTGTCTGATTTTATGCGAATTTCTGGCTTACCCTTGCTTGGCTAGGCTGTGGTCTGGAATCCTGTTTCACTGGCGCTGGCCACGTGAAGACGTTGCTCCCTCCAGACTCTACTGATTAACCTGCAGTTACTGCTGAGTTCTATTGGTGTAATTTGATTCAGCCAGGATGGCCTGGACTGGAAAAGGCTATTATGCCATAGACTGGTAGGTCTGGAAAATTTTCTGTTCTCTAACACAGGTCAGTGATAAGGCAGTCCAGTAGTAGGAGAGAGCTGTGACCTTTCTGAGCACAGCTAGGATGAGACACATCAAAAATAAAATCAGTATCATTCTTGACTTGCTACTTCTTGCCCTTTATCATCCATTGTCTCAGAAGCCTCAATCTGGTTTTCATTCCACAGACTTGTGTAGCCCTGTCTGACTGTATGGTTTACTGGGTCCCATGGGGGTAGTAGAAAGGTTTCTGCCCAAAGATTCTTTTTTCTCTTTCCTAGTAGGAGGTTTGTGGAAATGTGCTCTAATCTGCTTTTGGGCAAAATGACTTGCACTAGCTGAGTGATTTAAGTGTTTCAGGTAAAGGCCAAATTTGCCTCAAGCAGATTAATCATCTTTAAAGCAGATACCTCCTAATTTCTGTCAGATGTCCCGTGCTCTCTGGGAGAAGGTGACCTTCAACTGGAACAAGTACTGCTCTGACCAGCCAGCTTGGGTGTGAAAGGGAACATCTGCACATGAGCTGACAGATGATGCAAATTGAAGCAATGTGGATCAGTTTAAAAGACAGAGTGTAAGTTCCACTGGTTTGACTGTTTCTATTTAAACAGTGTAATGTTATGAAAACTTATTCATATGTTAATGGAACTGATCTGTCTTGCCATAAAGAAACACTTACTTTACAAAGTAATATTGACATTTCATTTGTCTGATGGCAATTCTATTTTATGCTCCTTTAGACTACCCATTTTGAAAATCCTTATTTTTATCCCCTCATGCTTTTTCTTTATTGTAAGCACTAAAAACTGTATCTTTTTTCAGGTATGTGTACGGTCATAATGAATGTTACTGCGTTTACCATCATAGTCTATATACTTAAAATCAATTACTTTTATTGTGCTAGTACAAATGGTGATTTAGTGAAACCTGAATTTTGTACTTGTCTTCTCTGGGAAATTAATCCAGGCTAACTGTTGTAAATTGGATTAATTAAATCACATTAAATAATGCAAAGTGAGGTGAATCCCTTTTTCTCTCCGGTCCTCTGGCTAGCTCTGGACCACAGAAGGGTGGGAAATCCTCATACACAAAGGCAAAAAACCAAAGAAGGCTCTTTTCTCCTGTAGGAAAATATAGTCCACAGTTTGTTGCGTGACACACATGGCAAAAGGAGAAAGAGTGAGAGAGAAGATGGCAGCCACTTTTAAACTCAGGGAAAGGGGAGGGGAGGAACAGACCCATGACCAATGGGACCCTGCTGATGGGGAGGGGGTGAAAGGAAGGACTAAAGTCCATGCCACAACTTGGGGGGGGGGAGAATGGGACAAACCATTCAGTGCAAATATAAAACAATTTCTTAGTACAATACAACAGCAAAACCTTTCTCATTTTGGAAGGAAAAAAAAAAAAGAAAATCATCTTAATTTGCTTTTGTTTGATTCACTTCCAAATCAGAGAATCCATTCTGATCTAATATCCCTTATTTCATGTTCAATATGGTCTCTGTGTAGACAACCCACAGTCTTTATGTGACGAAAGAGGGACAGGGTGTGCTACTGCTGATGAATATCAGCTGGAATTACATTGTCTAGAATTACATGAGGACCAGATTTTTGGATTTTTGCAGTTGAACTACTATATAATTTTCATTTAACTTCCCTTTCATACTCTTATGGCTGAAGCTTTCTTATTGGTAAGAGCTTTGGAGGTAGAAAGCAAGGCAGATTATGGTTCAGGGAATTAATCCTGGGTCAAAGTAAAAAATTTTACTTGTCTGGCAATTACTTAGTGTTCTTTTTTAGTCTGGACCCCCCAAACACAATAGAGTCCCCATGTTCTCACAATTCTTTCCAGTGCATAAGACCACAAAGAAAAACACATCTATTCCAAACAGGGCTGAATGCAGAAGGTGGTTGTGAAATGGGTAGTTTGATGTAAATCTAATTTGATATGTAAATACTGCTGAATGAGAAGGAGACTTTAAATATGAAGGGGATGATGTGGTGATTGTTGGTTAAGAGTTTTTAAAATCTTCAGCACTGAAATCCTCTGAAAATGCTAGAAAATTGTTTTGGGGAATTGCATAAGAATTGTTTGACCCTACCATGTTATAATCCCACCTTTCTATAATTCATCAGCATTATTTTATTAAAAGTAATTTCTTCAGTTAAAGTGAGAAAATATTTTTAATTTTTCAAATGGCTCAATTTATTTACCCATCTCTACTTTTGCTCTGGAAAGAGCAGGAGTTGATACAGAAAAAGTGGTTCACTTACAATTTTTGTAACAGAATAAATTGTAAATATTAAAAGAAACTTTAGGAGTTTTAAAAGTCTCTCCTAAATTTTTTATGAGCTGTTTGTGTTGAGAAAGTTCAAAATAGTTTGAGTAAGAGCAAAATAAATATTCAGAAGTACAAAAATTCAGAGGTTAAGTACAAAATTTTCTCCAGTGTCTGCTGTCCTGATTCAGCCAGTGCAGTAGAATGCAGGAAATCTATACTACTGTAAGTGACTGAAAAAAAATATAATTTGATAATGATTTCCATCTCATAGGGGCTGGAATAATACACAATCTGCGGACAATTAAGAGGACTATCTTCTGACTTAAGCCAGCCTCAAAGTATATGTTCAAATCTTCAGAGGTTGATAGGCAAGAAATTTTATTAATTGGAAAAGTGGGTATATATTAGATTTTTTGGTCTGTGGGCAAGTTTTGTGGGGTTTTTTTGTTTTTTTTTTTTTTTTTAGAGTTTATTTACTTTTTTAAGATTTTAAGACATC